>OVAP01002692.1:0-18647 GCA_900406295.1 Aurinia saxatilis
TCAGCTGCATCAGATGGATGACACATCTCACCCTCCGGAGACTCGTGCTCAACATGCCATCTCATTGCCAATGCAGTCTTGTAGCTCTGATACAATCTCTTCAATCTAGCACCAATAGGTAGATACCACATACGACTGTAAGGTATGTCGGTTCGTCCCTCGCTAGGCTTGTATCTTGCATGGCCGCAAAATCTACATGAATCCCATTTATCATCTTCTTTCCAAAAGACCATACAATTTGCAATGCACACATCAATTGTAATAAGTGGGAGACCTATATGTCGCATCAATTTCTCTAACTCATAATACGAACTTGTCGATGTATTCCCTTCTGGCAATATGTCCTTAATCAGCTTCGTCCATTGATTCATACAGTTTTCAGACATTTCATACCCCGCCTTTATGTTCATCATCCTCGAAGCGACATACAACTTAGTGTGACCTTGACGACAACCATCATATAGAGGATCTTGTGTTGCTTCTAACATAGCATAAACATTTCTTGCCTCAACATTGAGGAACTACTTCATCATGGTATATATATATCCAGGATTCATGGTTTCACAAAACGCATCGTTCACCATGTCTACAAATTTATCTCCTTCTCTACCCACTTAACCATTTCCACTACACTGGTTTATATTACTACCACTTGATCCTACTCCAATATTAATTTCTTCTCCATGCTTATACCAAACATAATAACCGGGCATAAATCATTTACTGAACATGTGATTGGAGATTTTACGGTCTGGTCAAACTCTATCATTGTTACAACACAGGGACAATAAAACTTACCCTCATTTTCCCGTGCAAATGATTGGTTACGAGCAAACTCCATGAATCCTTCAACCCCAAGTCTGTAATCTTCCGAGATTGTGTTTGTATATGGATCAATTCTGTTGTACATCCACGCTCTAGCTGAATAATAGTAATTGTAATCCACATTCTCTTTTATATATATAAATATTTTTTCCCACTCCAAATCCGATTTTCCCAAATTTTTTGGTTGAATTATTGATTCTTTTCTCAAATGGTCGATGAGTATATATAGCCAAATTTTCTAACTGTTTTCCAACTGAAAACCAACTCAATTGCGAATTGCAGTCGCAAATAAGTTTGGTACATCTACCCCCACATCATAAACGTTTTTGAATCTTCCACCTACAAAAAACTGTCGCTGTTTTCCAACTGAATTGTGACCACCCGGCCAGTGGTAATGCAGTTGAAATTTTTTGCGACGGCGAAAAATGACTGCATAATAAGTCGCAATTATGCAATTATTTCCCATGCTTTTGCGACCACAAATCATCGTTGTAAAACAGTCGCTTTTCGGTGGCATATTTCCGACTAATATCCGACTAACAAAACAAATCCTAGAAACCCAACTGAAATGCGACTATATTTCCGCGGAGGTTTCCAACTTTCCATACTTTTGGTTGTGACTTTTGTGATGCATGCAGCTCGGGTCACCTCTGTATTTCTTTCCACACCTTGAGCTACTTTACCGGGAAGAGGTCTGAATCTCCTTGACTGTATGATCCATGACAGAAAATTTTCTTTCATAGGCCACAGTATCCAATGAGTGCTTCTTTTGATCACTGTATGCACGTGAAACAATTTCCACATGACAGAAAAGAGGATAGGTTTGAGTAAACATATTTTATACTATCAAAAGCCTTTTTCCGACCATGCTTAAAAACATGTTTCAAATTTCAAAAAGTCTTTTCAGGTTTCAAGGGAGCCTAGCGAGGCAGGTCAAAAGTTTCAAAGGTTTACACAGTTCTAAGTCACTGCATTTATTGGTTCCAAGTAGACATACAACACAGCAGTTACCATAAATTACCATACAAGATTAGCAAAGGAACTTGGGAGTTACAACGAAATAAGAAGGTAACAGAAAAAAACATATCAATGTACGCCCGCGCACGAGTGTGATGATCATATGTTATTCGAGTTGCTAGACTACTTACTACTGTAGTTCTTTCTCGAGTTCGTCAAATTCCCATCCATCAACCTCATCGGCAGAGTAATCACGAGCCACTTTACCAAATTCAGTTTCAAGCTCGGCTAATTCGGCTTCAGGGTTAAATTCTTGACTGGAACCAGCAGTAGTAGTAGTAGTAGTAGTAGTAGCGGGTGGTGCCTTGGGAGGATTGCTCAACTCTGGCTTTTGGGTCACAGTAGATGATTCAGTTGGAGCATCTGAGCTACTGCTGGGCTTGGGTGATCTGGGTGTTGAAGCACCGCTTTTAGGTGATGGGGTCTCTATCTCTAACGTTGGCCTCGCTATGGCTTCAAACTGCTGTCTCAATTTCTCCATGTCACCAAATAGCTCTTTCACACGCTGGTCGTCCTTCCTGGTACAATGCAGGAGTTCGGAGCTTAGTATAATACTATACCAATTAATAAAAGATCGTGAGGCTTATATTTCAACTCACTTTTCCAGTTTGCTTTGGAGAATCTGGAATTGTTCTTTCATGTTATCCACAATGCTGAAGGTGGTAATGATCTAATAATTTAGTGAACCAGATCAGTAACGGGGAAGGGCAACTGGAAAAGAGAAGTAAAAAGAACCAACGCACAACCGTGCAGAGTCAAAGCTGCAATTCTTACCTTAGTCTCATAGTCTAGATACTCCTGCTCCAGACTTTTCCTCGGGTCTGAAACCTGAATGTCCCCCTGATCAGCATTTGGTGGCTTCTCTGACCTGTCACCAGCACATAAGAAAACTGTCACAACTACTTCTAGAAGCAATTCAACTCCAACTAGAGGTGTTAGCCAGAAACAAAGCAATAATAGGAGTAATCAGAGGCAAGAGGCATATACCCAGGACTAAGATTCTTCAGATTTTCCACATAATTTTCTATACGACTTATCAAAGGTGCAACCTCCTTCTGTATAACATAATTTTTTCTGTTAGTTCTGTCATTTATCAATTAGTAGTTTAATGTTTCCATAAATTACAGAGGTTACCTTGTACGTAGAGAGTATATTAAAGGCTACATCTGAGAAGTAACCCTCATGCTTCTCCAATTCGTCCCTAAGACATACATCCACTGGATTATTCATTTTGGTTGCGCAACAAAGCAAAACTTATAGCGAGAAACAGCCACGGGTTGATAGAAAATACAAAGTCTGCTTATCCTTTGTTTCGGTATATGAGCACCGAAGAAGCCATGTATCCTCAAGAAAATTAATCCAAGTCTTGATAACTTCCGACTCCTTCTTACAAGCTACAACAGATTTGGACAGGTCATCATCCTGCATGCAGCAGAACAGAAGCAAATTATTTTGTGCGGATACTATCAGTATGAGAGGTACTCATCTAAACGAAAGTGCCACCTTTGTTTTTAGGTGAGCAATTATCTGATTGTTGGCTTCATCAAATTGATCCCTCTCCTCAGTTGCATTGCGGAACCGAGCTTGAGCAGCAGCTAGTGATATATTAACCTACATGGAAGAATATACACTGGCAATTCTGTACCACAATAATCATAGCTTACACAGAAAAGCAACAAAAAAAAGGAAAGAAGATAGAACTGATTTATATGGACTCAGTGAAATCATTATATTCTTTTTAACAACATGATGAGTTTACGTGTATACAATTATATAAATGTACAAGGTAACCTCTAGGATCAAGCAGGAAATTATATAATTTCCGTTTCTTTAAGTCTGTTATTGTAAACCTCTAGAATCAAACAGGAAACTATATAAATAAAGCATATAAATTACCCTCTTCAGTTCGGCTTCCAGCTCATCTCTTTGCTTCTCAAGTTGTGCAATTTCGGCACTCACTTCCTGTAGATAATAAATCATTGGAAAGAACCTCAATACTGCAGCTGATGAACACGCCTAAGTATGCCGCTACTAATAATATTATTTATTAGCATTCCGTAACCTAATGAACAAATAAAAGCGGGAGTAAAAGACCTTTTCCTTTTCACTGGTTTCATTTACTTTCACCACACGAGCTTTCAGTGCCTCCTCTTTCTGAAGTCTGCGAAAAGGCAATTGGACAATTGGTATCCATTGGTGGTTATTTTCTTTCAAATGACTAATCATCCGCTCAATAGCACTAAGAGGCATCTAACTACAATATGACAAGCTCTGATGAAAATCAAAATTGTCTTGACAGTCCCCTAGTTCAAACTTTCAAAAATTATATGCTAAAGTTAAGCAGAAAATAGCACGGAATGACTTGCACATTGTCTCAGCAATATTTGCTGAACATGAATGAAATGGTACAAAATCTACAAAACCTAATACCTATTCATCTAGCCTGGGGGTTTTACCTTGCCATACCAAAACTGAACAAGAAAGAGAGTCTAAGTTGTAGATATAAGCAAACTAACTGAAGTTGATGATAAGCTAACCTGTTCTCTGATATTCGTTTCTCGGCTTTGGAAGTTGAATTTGCTAAAGATTCCAATAGCACCTTGAGCTTGTCGATCTGGTTCAAAGAAAAATTATAAATTATCTTCCATGGTTAACATTATCCCCCAACATCCAAAATTCATGAAAATATGCTTTCATGAGATACAAGACGCTCTTAATGGTTCACATCAACAAACAAATGATAATTAACAATACCAATTAACTATTATGGTGTTTATGATTGAGATTTGAGACTAATAATGCTCATAAACTTACTTTCTGAGCATGTGCATCTGGTGAATCACCGTTGCTTAGTTGTCTCTTTCTAATTAGAAGTGCTTCTAATCTGGCGCAAAGGCGAATCTTCGCAAGTGTTTCTTTGAAAGACTGCAAAGTGAGGATATTATCACATGGAGTGACCTAGACGGGGCTTAAAGAGCGAAACGAGGCTTTGGGGATACTGCACTCTCACCTCTATTGTTAAAGGAGTCTCTTTACGCTCCTTGTCTTCACTCTCCTGTGGACGCTGAGAGGCGTTCATCTTCTCGAGTTTTTTTCTAAGATCAGAAGCTTCAGCATCAATTCTGAAAACATGAATACAATCAACAGTGATACGAGATGAGTGATGCTCTATGACTCAAGTCATTTATTCTAAACAGAAACTAGAGCACACACATATCAATAGCTATGTTTATCACCTTAGCATTTCAGCATTGATCTTCAACCCTGTGATAGCATTTTGGGCAAACTGAAGCAACTCATCCTGCTTAACCTGTACAAGAGCGCCCCAAGTAAAATAGGAGAATAAAGAAGTCAGGAGGAGATCTAAACGCCCAAACTTTAACATAAATGCTGACTTTACTCTCAAGCACTTACCAGGACTTCATCTTTGTAACTCGAAAAGACTGTAGCAAGATCCTGCATACTGCTGACTATGGCATCATGAACTTCCTTTCCTCCATTCAGACATAGCCTGAAATTAAGGCTAAGCTCTATAACAATTGCATTGGGTATGAAAATAGCAATGAAATGTTTCAATTTTCCACATAAAAGAGAGAATGATTCCTTTTGGAAGCCAATTTATCAAAATACAGTTTTGAATGCCAGCCAACTCACCTAAACATCTCCAGGAGTAGAGTAATTTCTTCATCATGTGGTGGTTCGATAATCTGTAATAGTACAGAGAAACCCAGATTTAAGGCCCAAAGAGGTACCACATTTTTTACAGTAACATAAGTAAAGTACAGTATGCAAAAAATTTCAGGAAACAAGATAAATGACAGGGTCTCACAACATATAAGAGTGTACTTAATCTGGTCTTTTCTATACTTTCTTCTCAGCAAAACATTTCAAGTATCTTGAGCTAATACAGAGAAACAGAAAGAATGATGCTATATCTCAATCCCCTTCACGTTCCTACAACTCCAGCAGTCCACCCTTACATATTTATCCAAACTTAAGGAACTTTTAGCGAAAGTGTACAGTCTGCTTATCAGTTATTACTAATAAGACAGCCACTAAAGGATTAAGTTTAGGACGTGAAAGAGTACCATGGACAGAACGATGCCTTCCAGAGCTTGACTTTGCAGAAAAACATCACGGAAGTTTAATGGCTCACCTTCCATATCTGGATCATAATACAGAACCTACACATGGAATGGGATATTCTGAAAGAATTCTGGAAAGAGGTAATAAACTTGACATAGGAAAGCAGAAGCAGAGTGGTAGTACTAACTACTAAGAAAGTCATTTTTAATCAAACGCTTTGATAAAAAAAAAAAAAAACCCTAAATGAGTAAAACATAACAACAATACCTACTTATCCCTCTTACTCTTTGCAAAACAAATTCTGGATCATATAACATTCTTAACCCAACACCACTAAGGATCACACTCATCTCTACTTAAGTAGTATTCACGATATATTACCATCCGAGGAAAAATGTCAATTTCTTTGCTAAACTTCTTCCTTTCCTCTTATACAAAAAAAGACAAGGAAACAAAAACAATACCCATTCACGTTTCTTTGCTTCATCAGAAGCAACTTGTTCCTCTGAACTCATTTCTTTATCTTTTCCAGAACTTCCACTAGCTCTATCAATCTCCTTAAGCACAGACAACCACCTAGTAATCAACAACGCTCTCTCATGACCCCTATACGAAACTGCAGCTTCTTCCAGTCTCTGAATCGTCTGATAAACACTCTTATAAGCCCCTTGACGCTGCAAAACAAAAAGTTTCAGTCCAGATTCTTCATGCAAGCCTAGAATCAAAACTAGAATCAAAACCAAATTAGACCTAATTTTATAATTAGAAAGGAGGATAGAGGAGAAATTTACAATGCGGTCTTGGAGTAATTTGGCTCCTTCGGCGACGGCTTGACCGGCTTGCTGTACGACGGAGTCGGCATAGTTTTTGACGGTTTGGGTGATGTTTTTCCGGTTACCGACCTCCACCGCCTTGTTCACGGCCGTTCGTAGCCACGACATGTTCTCGGCGATCTTCTTCTCTTCGGGGACGAAAACCAATTTTAGGGACTAATTTTACCGAAATGGGCACACACGGTCAATGTTGTTACTCGGTGAGAGGTTTTGACGATTTGTATATTTTACTCTTTTTTTTTTTTTTCTTCTTCTGAAATGTGTGTGGGTGGGCTAATGCAATTAGCTAACAAATTAAACTGGGAAACCGGGTTACAATCATTTTTACTTTATGTATTTTTGTTTAGAGTCAAATCACTTAACCGGCTTAGTACTTATCCTAAAATAAAGTTAAAGTAAATTTCTGTGTGAAATTAACAAAACTATTTGGTATAGAACGAATAGCACAAATGGAGCTCACATATCCTTCACTCATTACTGAAATATCTATATATAGTATCAAATATAAAACCGTTTAGAATTTTGGTTAGAAAAATTGACTATTTAGACACCAAGTGTTGGAGTATGTGACTATAGACTCACAAAGAATACGTAATGGACTAATTATACACCAACTTATATAAAACATCACACGACATCACAATCTATAGTATTTCGGTCTAAATCATCAAACCGTGAACTGATGTTAGTTTTTTCATGAGAATTCTCGATGTTGTATTGTTGTGATGGACTTTGATGTCATGTCCGTATCCACATCATTTTTTTGGTTGGACCAGACCCAATATTGATGGGCTAAAGCCCAAATTAAATAATTAAATCAAAGTTCTAGACCAAAAATTGAACAATAAACATTGATCTGAAAATTGAACATGAACCGGTTTTGTCTTCCCTGATAAAGCATAAACCAACCGTTAGCCAATTACAAAGGGAACAATAAATCTTCAAATGACAGTCTCGTTTAGTGTCTTCTTCATCTTCTGAAAGTCTAAATCCTCCGAACTCTCCTCGGCTTCATCATCAACATCTCCAGGAATGAATGGATCACCAACCCCTTCTTCTATGAAGATATCCACAAAAAATGTCCACTTGCAAGCTTCATTCATCCTCTAGATGTTTTTACTCAATGTCTCCAGGGCCGGATCTGAGAAAATGGAGGCTCGAGAAATAAAAAAAATGGGATCCTTCAATATAATTATGAATTATGAATGAATATAATAAAAAATATTCTCGTTCAAATGAATTTAGGTATCCAAAAGCAGTTGATAAAACAGAAATTCTCCAAAATACTTAAAAAAAATAAAATAACAAACAATCTAAATAATAAATCTGTTAATCCTAAGATGACAAAGAAAAAAAAATATAAAACTATTACTGCCGTGAACAATAAGGTTTTTGAGTGAGCAATAATCCATTTTTTACTCTGTTGTGAACAGTAACCATGTTGTACGAACAGTAACAAAAATAATTGGAAAAAAATGGGGGCCCAAGAGAAATCATCCATCTCTCCACAATGACTTCATATCTCGTATCGGTTTATATGACAGCTTCCACCACATCCTTCCAGTCGTTACAGTTGAATCTAACTCATCCCGCACAGTTTTAATAATGTCACATGGTCCGACATGACATTAAAATCCATCACAACAATGCTACGTCAGCAAAGCTCACAGAAAAGCTAACATCCGTTAATGGTTTGATGATTTAGACCAAAATACTATAAATTGTGATGTCGTGTGATGTTTTATATAAGTTGGTGTATATTTAGACCATTACGAATTCTTTGTGAGTCTATAGTCACTGGCTCCAACACTTGGTGTCTAAATATGCAGTTTTTCCTTTTGGTTAACCATGAATATGAAATTTATATTTGAATTTTGATAAAATATGTACAAAATTGTCTTTGAAATATTAAAAAAAAAACAAACAATTTATGCAGTTTCACCCAAAAAAAAAAAATTGATTTTTTGGTTTTGATTTTTTTAGTCTGCCATCTTATTGTTGATTATATTTCAAATATACTTTATACTTTTCTCTTGCATTACTCATGATATTGAGTATTAATTCAAACTATTTATGACTACTTAATTTGGTGATGAATAAAGCAAAATTTTAAATCATGATTATATTTGTAGAAGAACTTTTCAGAAGAAAAATACAAAAACGATATTTTAAATTTTGAAAGTATTGCTTTCGTAGATTTAATTTGTCTGAATTCAAAATAAAGAGTATTTGTTCTATAGCAGGTAATACAAACTCACTGTTAACATCTAAACAAAGTTTATATTATTAAGAACTTTTTTATTATTATTATTTTCATGCATCCATACCATTCAACTTCTACAATAATCCATAGTAACCAATTTAAGAATTTTCATAATTTTTTTTGAAAAATACAAATTCAAAAAATATCAACGTAGTTAGATAACACTTGCTATACATAATTTTTTGATGAAAAATATTAGGCATTTACAATATAGCAAAATGTGTAAATTTGTACGAAACATGTCCATAGATGTCTAAATCTATTAATACTGAGACTTCATATTTTAAAATATGACTTATACAAAATGTTAGAGATACATGTTTAAAAAAAAGAGTAAAGGCTACTAAATATATTTAAATAGCAATAGTAACTTTTTAAACATCCAAATTTATAGTTGATAAAAAAAAAATCCAAATTTATATTATTATTAATAAAAAATGTCAATAGATCAACCATAAAATAATGTTGTATACAAAATTATTTTAAAATAAAATATTACGTATAGGAATTATCCAAAAAATTTAAATGTGCCCAATAGAAGGTTGGATCGGATCTCGGATACTTTATCCACCCTAATTGACGCATAACTCCCCCATCCGCCGATAAAAGTGGGGCCCACCATAATATTGAATTATCATCATCTCGTTGTCTCTCACACTCATCAATTTCTTCCCTTCTCCGGAGCGATCAGATTTCACCGACGACGATGAAAGCTTAGCCTTCTCGTTCAATCAGAGAATCAAAGAGCTTCAAGACGACGGTGATATACATACATAGCTATATATAGATTCAGAGAGAGAGCTTTTTTTTATCGAGTATTAATTAGGGTTTAAAAGGTGTAGAAATGTCGGGTATTCATCGATCATCAAGTTATTCGAAGAAACTAGGTAACAGTCTCCCTTCGAAGGAACTTCTTGACGATCTTTGCAGGTATGATTGCTCTCAAATCGAATTTGTTTCCCCGCATGGGATCGAAATTGGTGTTTACGGATTGATTTTGCTTGCAGTCGATTTGTGCTGAATGTTCCTGAAGAAGATCAACAGTCATTCGAGAGAATTTTGTTTCTGGTTGAGTATGCGTATTGGTACTATGAAGATAATGCTGTAGAAAATGATCCTACGCTTAAGTCTCTCTCCTTGAAAGAGTTTACTTCGCTCTGTATCCTTTCTTCATTTCTATTTCCTTTTGAATCTATCTGCTTCTGATTCACTACTCCTTCTTGAACAGGAGAATTATGAACTTGTATGCTTGAATCATAATCTTAGTGTAGATTTTGTTGGGATAGCCTTTTACATTCTTGCTTATGGATGTTTTCCCTTGACGTGAGCTAGTATTCAACAGCTGTGATGTGTTGAGACCTTATGTTACTCATATTAATGACATATTCAAAGATTTCACTTCTTACAAGTGTCGAGTTCCCGTCACTGGGGCCATTATCCTGGATGAGACTTATGAACGGGTTAGATATAGTTTACGATGTTCAGATGCTTTTTTTCTAGCATTACTTGAGTTTATTTGTTAGTTCATGCTTATACTTTTCTTTTCTTTATTTCTTTCTGGAATTTTCAGTGCCTGCTAGTGAAAGGATGGAAAGGATCAAGCTGGAGCTTTCCTCGCGGGAAGAAGAGTAAGGATGAAGAAGATCACGCTTGTGCTATACGTGAGGTGAGTATCAATTCTATTGTTTTTGTGTCTCTTGTGTGGTTCATTTCTTTTGTACTTTTGTAGCAGACTTGGTAACTCCAACAACCGCCATTGATTAATCATAGTGCGTGCTTTTTGAAAAAGAATACTATGTAATTAGAATAAGAACGCTTATTGGGTGGGATTAGTTCTGTTCTTTAGTAGTTGTATCTTATGAGTTAGGCTGTCACAGATTAACCTCACGTAGTGGGTGCACTGGTTCTACTTTACTGGCTGTTGACATTTGAAAATAGGTCTACATAATTTGGGCATGATGTCTTATAAGTATAGATGACAGAGGTGAGGGATTAACAGAGACAACCTCTCTTAAACTATCTGCTCTGGTCAGCAGGTCATCCTATTATTCATACTAATATAACAATTTGATCGTCACACATGCTCCTTAGGTACCGTAAATAGATTCTCGTATTTGAGCTAATATATTTCAGAAAGGAAATGTTGTTCGTAAGTCACCATTAGACAGGATCTTTTGCAAATGGGAATAGCTGCCGTTGTAAACTGTCAACCATATAGGCTCTCTGGTATTTTTTACTTTTTTCTTGGTATAGAAACGGTCAAAGCCCAAGATGGTTTGCTAATAGCTCGCTACTGCTATTCACCTGGTTCAGTTAGCATTTTAAGCAATGTGCTTGTCCTGCTGATTGTTTGTATAAATTTGCTAATGATGAAAAAGCTGAATGTTTTGTCACACTTGTTTGGCTGTGTTCTGTACTGTTCTTCTATGTGAAACACAGGTCTTAGAGGAAACTGGATTTGATATCTCAAAGCTACTCAAGAAAGAAGACTATATTGAGTTTGTATTCAGGGAGCAAAGAGTACGGCTTTACATAGTTGCTGGGGTGACAGATGATACAGCTTTTGCACCACTTACAAAGAAGGAAATCAGCGTGTGTATTTTACAATTAACCTTATGGGTGTGATCTTATCTACATTTGTATGATGAGTATCTTACGTTCATTTGTTTTGGAATACTTGTAGGAAATTACATGGCATAGGCTTGATCATCTTCAGCCAGCAAGTAATGAGGTGATTACTCATGGAGTTGCTGGTCTCAAGTTGTACATGGTGGCACCATTTCTTGGGTGAGTAGTGCCTATTTTATTTATCCACGTGGGTTCTTTCGTGGTTTTCATTATTGGTGCATAGCATTAGAGAGTACAAACATGTGCAGATCTTTGAAGTCGTGGATATCGAAGCATCCAGCTCCTGTAGCACGTAGACCTGACAAGCCCCTCAAAGGTTTGGCATCCTCTTTTATCACCAAACATTCATAAAAAGAAAGCTTTTTGGCAGAGATCTGACCTCATGTGCTTTTGTATATAGCACTCTGCGTGTGGAATGCAAAGACTAGTAGTATTGGAGCAAATGGGACAGCAACAACGGAAAGCTACAATAAAAAGCCTGAAGTTGACCAGTCTCAGGACACAGGACCTAAAAACGGTTTCAGAAACTTCAAGTTCAACATATCAGCAATCAAACAAGCGATGGAATCTGGTTTTCAAGTTTGAAGATTCGGTCATATATGGGTGATTGGTATTTGCAGCTATGATGCGATTGAACTGGTGGGTTTGTGTATAGCAAAACCGGTGGATATGTTCATACACGCTTGTATCTTTTCTATTTTTCTTCGGTCTATGCCTCTCGTTTCTTTTAGAAAGTAAAGGTTGTTGTACATGATGGTTAGTGTGGGGATAGGGGTGAATGCTTTTGGAGAAAATGACCATCATCTGTTCATCTTTGTCGTAAAAATAACTCTTTCATCAAAGCAGAAATTATGTTAGGAAAAATCAAGGTTATGTCCATCTTTTTCACCGGATACAGTTTACACTACCAATAGAAGCAAAGGTTTAACTGTTATTTACCTAATTACAGTAAGTGAAAGTTGATAATATTAAAAATATCATAATGATTATTTACAAGATGCATTTCTAGAAATTGCGTAGATTTTTTTCACCTTGAAATTTATTTATTTATTAGGTTTAAGGGTGGGTGGGGGAATGGTGGCCTAAATCTGGCAAGAATTGCCAAAAAAAATAGATTTGAATTGTATGCGAAAACATCTTAGAAATCCGACAAGGACAAGTGGCAAATTGAGTTATACACTTTTACTTGTTTGTGAGTTTAGGTTTGGGAGGTTCATCTACAAAACCGTCATTATTGTGACTTTGAAGCTATTCATCAAATTAATCCTAAAAAAATCAAACCATGTTAAACAGTCCAACCACATTGACAAAACTTATATCTATAAATACAAATAGAAATTAAATCGTTGGAAAACCCCCATACACAAACACTTCTCCTTTCCTCTTTTCTTCATCTTCTGCTAACGGTAATTTTAACGCCGTTAGACTTTTCAGTCACTTTTTTCTCTAACGCCGTTAGTTTTATTTTCCCGCTATGTCCCGTGTCGTTGCAGCAGACGACAACATGACGTCACCATTTTTCTCGGCGGAGCCAAGCTCCGGCGTATCCTCTCCAACGTTCGCACAGCTCTTGAAAAACGTCGGCGACACGACGACCGAGCATCACGTCGACGTCGATCTCGCCTCGCCGGATCGATCCGTACCGTTCGTTCTCTCCTTCACCGATCTCACTTACAGTGTAAAAGTTCGCCGGAAGTTCACGTGGAGACGATCTCCTCCAGATCCAATCATCGGAGCTTCATCGGAGAACACTATATTCTCCAAGACGAAAACACTTCTCAACGGAATCTCCGGCGAGGCACGCGACGGAGAGATTCTAGCTGTTCTCGGAGCAAGTGGCTCCGGTAAATCGACTCTAATCGACGCATTAGCGAATCGAATCGCGAAAGGAAGCTTAAAAGGAAACGTGACACTAAACGGAGAAATCCTCAATTCGAAAATGCAGAAATCGATTTCGGCTTATGTGATGCAAGACGACCTTCTTTTTCCTATGCTTACCGTTGAGGAAACGTTGATGTTCGCTGCGGAGTTTCGTCTCCCGAGAAGTCTCTCGAAATCGAAGAAGAATCTTCGTGTTCAGGCTTTGATTGATCAGTTAGGACTTAGGAACGCGGCGAAAACGATTATCGGAGATGAAGGACACCGTGGAATCTCTGGAGGAGAACGAAGAAGAGTTTCGATCGGGATTGATATAATTCATGATCCGATTCTGTTGTTCTTGGATGAGCCTACCTCGGGGCTTGATTCCACTAGTGCTCTTAGTGTTGTTAAGGTTCTTAAGAGAATTGCACAGAGTGGAAGTATGGTGATTATGACTCTTCATCAACCTAGTTACCGTCTTCTTCGATTGCTCGATCGGCTTCTTTTCTTGTCTCGTGGACAGACTGTGTTCAGCGGATCGCCTGCAATGTTACCAGGGTTTTTCGCGGAGTTTGGTCATCCGATTCCGGAGCACGAGAATCGAACTGAGTTTGCTTTGGATTTGATTCGAGAGCTTGAAGGATCAGCTGGTGGGACAAGGAGGTTAGTGGAGTTTAACAAAGGGTTTAGACAGAGGAAAGCAGAGCCAAGAAGTCAGACTACAGGATTGTCTTTGAAAGAAGCCATCAGCGCAAGTATCTCTAAAGGGAAGTTAGTCTCTGGAGCCACGACTACGACTACTCCTGCCTCTGCCTCAAATCCTGTTTCCAGTATTCCTACATTTGCTAACCCGTTTTGGGTCGAACTCGCGGTTTTAGCCAAACGGTCCATGACTAATTCTCGCAGACAGCCTGAGCTATTCGGGATACGACTAGGAGCTGTTATGGTCACTGGATTCATCTTAGCCACTATGTTTTGGCAGCTAGATAATTCCCCTAAAGGAGTTCAAGAGCGTCTTGGATTCTTCGCCTTTGCAATGTCCACAACGTTCTACACTTGCGCTGACGCTTTACCCGTTTTTCTCCAAGAACGCTTCATTTTCATGAGAGAAACTGCTTACAACGCATACCGAAGATCCTCTTATGTGCTCTCTCACTCTCTTGTTGCCCTCCCTTCCTTGATCATCCTCGCACTTGCTTTCGCAGCAACCACGTTCTGGGGAGTGGGATTAGATGGAGGTCTCATGGGATTTCTCTTCTACTTCCTAATAGTCTTGGCTGCTTTCTGGGCAGGAAGTTCTTTCGTCACCTTCTTATCAGGCGTTGTCCCACATGTCATGCTCGGTTACACCATTGTGGTAGCAATCTTAGCCTACTTCTTACTTTTCAGTGGATTCTTCATCAACCGAGATAGAATCCCTTCCTACTGGATCTGGTTCCATTACATCTCTTTGGTCAAATACCCTTACGAAGCTGTTCTCCTAAACGAATTCGGTGACCCGACAAAGTGTTTCATCAAAGGAGTTCAGATATTCGACAACACGCCTCTAGCCGCGGTGCCTCAGGGGATGAAAGTTAGGCTTTTGGCAACAATGAGCAAATCACTTGGGATGAGGATCACAAGCTCAACTTGCTTGACCACAGGATATGACATTTTGCAGCAGCAAGGCGTTACGGATCTTAGCAAATGGAATTGCTTGTGGGTCACGGTTGCTTGGGGATTCTTTTTTCGAATCTTGTTCTACTTTTCTCTTCTTTTGGGTAGCAAGAACAAGAGGAGGTAAAAAAGCAAAGCACAGTTTGATGTCAAGGAGGACTGATATGAAAATCTGGTTTTACTTTTGTTTGTATTGTGTATTTTTCTTTTAATTCTTTGTTGTATATCTTTGTCTATTTTGTTGGTAAAATTGTTGAATTGGAGGCCAATTACTTGTTATTTATATGAATTATATAAATTGGAGAATTCTGAAGGGTAGAATGTGGGTTACTTTGATCATGATCTCCAAAATTAGTAACTTTTGGAACTAAAAACTTAAATAAAGCTATTTGCAAATTAACTATTTGTAATAAAAACTCAACTAAGAGACACAAATCATTGTCGAACTTTACTTTGATTTATGTGGTTGTTTTTCGGTTTCTATTATTGGTTGTTGGCAGAGCTTTACCAATGCTCTGTTTTGTATAGATAACTTTCATTAGCATTTCTCTTAATACTTTTATTTATGTATACTTGCTTTTGGAGTGTTGTCTTCTCGCATTCAAACCAATTAATATTTAACAAGATGGCTCATGAGTAGTGTGATACTTTCAAACAGATTGCTGAAGAGATTCGGGTGACTTGCTGCTCAAGGCGTCTGGATACACGATCATGTAAAATATTGGAACAGGCCTGAGATAAATGTATACTAACATAGCTAAATTTTCAGTAGAGTATATTACAAGTACACTAAGCATTTGTTAATTAGAGAAAACAGGCTGATAAAGCCCATAATAGAGATTGTGTCTATAATTAAAGCTCCCCTGTCGCCCAAGTTAGGGTTTGTCAAAAAGTTGTCTTCTCGTGCATTATACGTTCTGTATGAAATTACATGCAGCCGTGGAGGATTGATCCTTCGTTGGATCCACTAATCTCATGGAGCAAAAGCAACAGTAGCTACATGGATGCTTTCAGCAGAGTGGGTCTGCGCAAGTGGGTAGAATTTGGCCACGACTACACAAAGTTTCTGTCGGAACTCATGATTTATGGGTTTAGAAGAGTTAAGGGATCTGGAAAGCAATGGGAATTTGTACATGAGTTCTTCGTGAGAGGTCCGGGCTTTTGGAGAAGATGGTGCTCACGGGTGAGCTGAAGAGGCACGTGGAAGTTAGAGATGAACGTATAGCAAATAAGAAGGCTAAACTCAAAGCCAAGAGGGAGGTGGCTAAAGGGCTTGGCTACTTTAAACATATGCGTATAGCAAATAAGAAGCCTAAACTCAAAGCCACTCCTAAAGCGCTTGACTACCACTTTCAACATATGCGTATCTGATCAAAATCATAATTCTAGTTCTGTGTCTCTTTAGCTTCATGCATGTTTTCTTTTTAGTCATAATTTAATTTATGAAATTTTGGGGGTTTTGTTTTTCTCTAACTTGGTAGTGTATTCTAATTATTCATCTGCATTAACCACCACTGTTTAATTTTCCGTTTATATCTCCACAAACACCATCTCCAACTTATCACGTTGTATGGGTGGCAAAATATTCTGCTATTCATTGTGGATCAAAGTATCTGTAACTTTAGTATATTTGTGAACTATAGACCCCTTAACTTCTTTCCGAGAAACGCTGATTTGATATATGCCATGTTTTATTGAATTGTTGGGGTAGTTGATAACAAGTCTCTTATATATCTACTTGTCTCTGCAATGTGATTATTTTGTCCACAAAAATATCATCTACTTGCCATTAATTTGTCATAAGAATATGCTCACTGCCGTCATTCTTTTAGAAATTCTCACTTGTCTTGTGGAATACTATGACAAATGAGAATTTCTAAAATGCCTTGTCCTTTTCAAGATGACTAAAATTAGTTTTATTACTCAAAGCTCCACTTGTAGGTTTACTGTTATGTTAAGTTTCTCTTTCTCTATTTTGATTCACTGCTGTGCTCCCTTATCAGGTTGTTACACATATAACTTAAGTGTCTTTGACATGTAAAGTTCATGTTTATCCTCTTTGACGGCAGCCAGATAAGGAGTCCAAGAACTTGTTGGATTCTTCGCCTTTGCAATGTGCACAACACATCACAGTACTGTATTTGGAAGCTTCTGGAAGCAAAGTTATGTATGACCGTACTATACATATGAAGGCTACTGTTGAAAGGATCATACAATTTCATCTTTTTCAATTCCATTCTTCTCTCACAAATCAGTCTCTTTGTTATGTTCTGTATTCTAGAGTTACTTCTTTTACACTATTTTCTTATCAGACAAAAAATTTGATACTTGTGTTAATTATATGAGTATAGTATTATGTAATACTTGAGAATTTATATGGTAGATACTACTAGATAGTGCCTATATCATTTGGGAATTGTCCTCTCTGGTTAGTTCCTACTTCGAGCAGTTGCCAGAGATGGGATGGCTACAACGTCATGTATCCAAAATATGAGGCATTAATAGGGATTACGTTCAGTCAAGCAATCTCACTGAAGGGAAAAGAGAGAATAGAGATGTATTAAGTCAGAGATTGCTAGGCAAAGATTATTAGACAGATTTTGGCTGTAATGCTCATTGATTAGTTTTGGTTTGTCAAGACTAGCATCGATCGATTGACATGTCTAAGAAATCAGATTCAGTCAGTTGCTGAGGTTGTGTAATATTATAAAATGGAGAGACTTATTCACCTGTTTTGAAGCATATTATAAGTTGCAGGAGGTTGTGCAATCTCATCACACTTGACTACTCTACTGGGTCTTGTCAAGAAAAGTACGGTCAAATAGCCTCTTTTTTTTTTTTTTGAAATTGGTCAAAATAGCCTTTTATGAAGTATGTATTACTTGTCATAATACTCTTGATCTCATTAAATTACTTCTTCCCTTCAGTTAATGAAATATGAATCTCCTTAATGTTATTGCATTGTCCAAGTTTCTAACAAACGTACGTATCCAATTGCAAGGTGTTCTAATTAAATGGATGTTTCTGAAAGCTGAATGTAGAATACAGAGACATGTCTGTTTGTTTGAAGGTTTCTTTTGCATATGGGACTAGTTATTCAATCAAATATAAGATTTCGAAACTCCAAATACAAATACAAATAACATATAACCAAATCTAAACCGAAGGTGATCTGGTTTGAAGTGGATCAACTTCCTTGTAATAGAAAACTGATCCAAGTCAAACCGGACCCTTCATACTTACAATACAAGATATAAAAAAAATAATNGGAATTCAATCAACAAAAGTAAAGTTATTAGCAAAATCTGGATCATTGAAAAAATCGTTGAAAATGGCGTTAATCTGATCCTGCTCAAGAGTGTTGCTGTTAAAGGCAGCTGGTAAATCAATGATCTCTGTATCCCTTGGCTCAAGAGTGTTATTGAAAGCAGTGAGAAAAGTAGGTCCATCTTGGAGGAGGAAGTCCAAATCAGAGAATA
>OVAP01002695.1:0-18635 GCA_900406295.1 Aurinia saxatilis
AATGACTTGATTCCAAGCCCATATAAAAGCTAACTCACGTGGCTTAATTGTCTCCAAATTTCACACCAATTCAAAATGTATAAATTTTTGTTTGGGCCTGAACATCTGGTGCTGATTAGCTGCCTCAAACGAGAAAAGCCCGTTTTTGAACCTAAAAAGGCTTATTCTCATAAAAACACTTTGGAATCATAAAATAGTGAAAATCATCACTTTAATCTCGAAATTCTTTTGTTTTGTCATGGAAAGCACATAAAATATATAGTAAAAACCGGTAAAATATATATGAAGAGATTGTCTAGTGCCTGCTGATTTCTACATTATGGACATCAATGAGGAGATCAATAGACCATTGATTCTCGGTTCTTCATTCCTTACCACTATTGGAGCTGTTATGGATTATCCAAACCAAAGATTCTTCTTCTCCAAGATCAACACAAAGGTCTTCTATATCACTTTAATCCTCACGGAGGAACCTCTTGCAAGGCCATTCACCATGATGAGAAGCTGCCTCAGCCCCTAAAGATGCTCTAAAGGCCGTCCCAACCATTCTCAAAGGCACTCCAAACATCAACAAATCACCTAAGGCAAAGCATGTTTGATCTTCAACGCCATTTTCCACAATCAACATTGTCATTCCAGAGGAGCTGAGAGACATGGGAGATGATGTTATCAAGGATCGGTTGCATGCTACGATTGTGCTCTTCCCTCAAGTCTCTTCATGGCAAGTCGAAGGAGGTGTGCTAAAAGCGGAGGAGAAATTTCAAAGGTTCTTATATGATCCACCATGAGTCACCATCCACACAATAGTCAGACTAAGGACTAAAAAATAAGCGCTTGGTGGGAGGGAACCCACTTGTGAACCTATACTATTTATTTAAAAAATTTTTGGTGTTTTTGAATATTTTTTTTTCAAATAATTCGGATTTTCAAAAAAATTTATTTCAATTTTAGAAAATCTGCTTTGATTTTCTACGGTTTTTTATTATTTTCATGATTTTTTATATTATATATTGTTTAATACGGGTTTTATACTATAAAATAAAAGAAAACGGGTTATTTCAAAATAAATCAGATTTTGTGGCCGGTGCCTTTTTGTGTCGACCAACAGTCTTTCTTGTCCTTCGTTACCATTGGTATCGATCGACACCATCATCAGTGTCAATCGACACACCCGCAGGAAACAAGGTACATTTTCTAATTTTGGTCTTTTTGATAAGTGCTTCTTTCCTCTCTCTCCTCGAGATTTTTACTCACTGGGGACAGTGTTGTTCAAGTCTGGGAGAAGGAAATACTGATGTATTTTTCTTTGTCTTGGTTTATTTGTTAGAATTTCAAAAAAAATATATATATCGAGTCGTCTTATCGAGTCAAAATCAGTTTTAAACTATGATATTTTGCTTGGTTTATTGGCTTGTGTCTTTTTTAGCTAAGTGACCATCACTAGTGAGACGAACTCCAGGATAAGACTATTGAAAAATCCAAAGGCCAATTGGTACTTCAAAGACATCCATGCTAAGTTACGAAGACTCGATCAGATTGAGCTTATTGCACCTCTTCAATGTGATCAATGCACGAGGATTTGATTCTTCCTTTCATGTTTGCCAGATTCAACAAGTAAGAGAAACCATTTACTACTATCTATTTCAAAAAAGTGACTTATCCCACCCATAGGTAGTTTTTCAATTTATTATCAGTATTATTGTTGTATTATTCAGACAAAAAAAAAAAAAAAGAAACAGAGAAAGTCTCAATATGTCAATGTAAATTTTTATATATAGTATTAGTGTTACTCATGTCTAAGGGATAGTAGTGAACTGTTCAAGTGTGGGTTTGACAAGCATTGAATGGGAAGAGAATCCAGAATTTTCAAATGCATTGGGATCGGAAGAAGAGACAAGCTATGAAAATGGCATCAGCTTCGTAACAAGGCTGTGGGTTTATTCTGATGCTAAGGAAGTCTTTGGAGAAGTACAAGGCGGTCAAGATTGGATTAGTCAAGCAAGTGTGTGGATTACTAAGTTGGTCAAGACCATTTCAATCCTCCAAGCAAGGTGAGTTTTATATTTTCAAACATCTTTCATAGTTTTGTTTATGTTTTGCTTGAGGGCAAGCAAAGGCTAAGTTTGGGGGAGTTGATATATCTCGTATATTACCGGTTTTTAATACAATAAACATATTCTTATATATATTTTAGAGTCTATATTATTATTATTATTAGAGTCCAAAAGAGTCATTTTAGGTGCATGGATGAGTTTTGGAGTTTTGGAAGGATCTAGAAGAATTATGGAGCAAAAATGGAACAAGCTTGAAGAGACGAAAAAGGAAACGAAGAAAATATGGAAATTCAGGAAGAGATGTCGATCGACACCCTACGGAGAATCTCAATATTTCCTAACATCTCAATTTCAAGATTTTTCCTAAATCTTTTATAGTAATTCCCTAATTCTAAACTCCGTCCTAGACCCTATAAATACTTTTCTACAGCCATTGTTTAGGCTTATGCTTTAATTTTACTTCGAGAGTGTTTTTGGGAGAAGATTTCTTAAACTCTTTTATTGATTATTATTGCTTCGTTAATTATTGCATGATGAATTACTTGGCCATGTCTGAGTAGTTTATTAGTTAGGCTTAGGGTTCTTAGATTAGGATAATTTTCTGTTTACCTTAATCTTAATTTATGGATCATTGATTAACTCTTCTGTTAGATTGTCCGTATTGATAAGCATTAGTTTGATCATCTAGAATCTAGATCATAGGGAATTTATTATGCATGAGAGTGCTAATAAATTGCTGGAACCATTCTTAAGAGAGCTAGCTATCTTTTCTCAAATAGATTTAGTTTAGAAATGTTAGTGAACAATTGAATCGGTTTGTTAATACTAGTTTAAAGTCCATAGGATTTCTCAGCGAGAGTTGGTCTTTCTAGGAATTAAATTAAGTTAGTATGTCTCAGCGAGAGTTGGATTTTCTTGATAGAATTGTTCATGTTCTAGAGTTAAGGTTTCTATAAATTTTGTCCGACGGGTGTCGATCGACACTGCCTGTCTTTAGGTTCAAAATTGATTCTTAATTGAAGTTCCCAAGGCCTAATATTTGTTTTAATTGATTTAAAACCCTCATAATTCACGTACTGTCTGATTTAGTTATTAAAACTTAAAATCAATCACTTTTGCTTTAATTTAGAATTTAATTAAATTAGGTTGTTTAGTTATTCGGTCTTCATGGATTCGATCCTTAAGTACTATAACTGATATTTGCTGTGCACTTGCAGTTAGAAATACATAGGGTAAAACTTTGTATATCAGAGAGCTTGAAGTGATTTGCCAATGGTGTATACGCTGGTTTTGCATTACTCATGTAAAACCTTCTCTATGTAACTCTTTTGAGACAGCCATAGTCTTCTAGAGCTTCTCTCCCTGTGAATCTCCATTCCAAGAATCTTCTTTGCAGCACCAAGATCTTTCATTTCAAACTCTCTTCCTAGTAATCCTTTCAACTCAACAATACTATCCATATTGCTCCCAACAATGAGCATATCATCAACATAAAGCAGCAGTAATATGGGAGAACAACCATCACGACACCTAACATATACACATCAATCATACTCACATTGTTTGTAGCCAATTGATAGGGGTGATATTTTACCGCTTTTCGATATGAATTTTTTTATGCTTCTCATGAAAAACTATTTGATTAGGAACATAAACTACTGGATATAACCTTTCTCTGTTTTCAAAATGTTTTTTTTTTGTGTGGAAATAATGCATTTTAGGTCATAAATGGGCATTTTCTATCAAGTTCAACAAATCAACATCAAGAATCCAGACCCAGATGAAGAACATGTTTGATTTTGATTGAAGTAAGGAGCTAAGACAATCAAACCACGTGGGTTAGTTGTCACAAGGGATTGGAATCAAGTCATTTGCCCTCAGGAGTAAGAAGTTAAGGTCAAATAATTGAAGATGTATCCAAAAGCCCGTATAAGATGAAGGCCCAATCGACCGGAGATGGGCCCACCGATCGATCAGAGCCCAATAATCCAAGGAAGCTTTGAGAACAAATTTAGATAAAGACCGTTGTATTTGAGGAGACATCATGATACGTATGAGATAATCACAGAAGATACGAGATATTCAGAAAACGTGTTTCAGATAAGGACCGATCGATTAATATATTATTAGTTTATCGGCTGGAGTAAGATAAGGACAAATATTTGGATTCCTATTTAAATCTTCCTCCTGATTCGTCTCGGCTAAGTCCTCGACCCTCTCCTCAATATATACAGAAGACCGAAGCTAGAGAAAAACATCAGATCGCTTCACAAAGTTTCCAGACATCCTCGCTAAAAGTTTATAGTTTCTTTTTTCATTATTCTCTTCTTTTATTCTACTTTGGACATTGCTTTCAAGGATGAAGTTTGTAATCTCTGCACTCCAGAGAAGCTATTATGAACCCTCTTGATTAATATGATTGCAATTTCCTTTGTTGTTATGTTTCTCTTTAGCATGATTGAGTAGTTCTTTAGTTAGGAATAGGGTTTTGCTAGGAGGATTCATGGTTAGATAGATAGGCAATAGGGCTATGTAATGACTAGTTAATAAGCTACTTTCATATCAGATCTTAATTCATTCATAGGATAAACATGCTAATAATACACCACTTAGAGTAAGAGATCCAGAACTTGATAATGAAAGCTTTACTATTTAATAGTTTAGTATAATTTGATTTCCTGAACTTAATGCCTAGATTAATTAGTTGATCAGTCCATAGGTTCTCTTTCTGAAAGGATATATGTTAGAGTTAACTCGGATATCAATCGAACTAGACTGGCTAAGCATTACCATAAGGATAGTCAGTTAATAGTGATTTCAACTATATAGCTTTAACTAGAATATTTACATATGTCACTACCCTGAATAATTCAAACCGTGATCCTCTGATGCATTGCCTGATTTCCTAACGTTTTTAATATTTGAATAATCTTACGTTTTATTTGTTTTAGCGTTTGCAGACTTCAATCGATCGAATGCAACATCTGCAATCGACCGAAAGTCGCTTCATCGATCGATCAGTTCATATTGTCGATTGATCACCACCAACATATTTCATATTTGTTGCTTAGCTCGAGTGAACTTGGACGTGCTACTGCGTAGTCTGCTCCATTTGGATTCGATCCCTAAGTACTACTGTGATACATGTGCGCTTGCATGACCTATTTTGGGTGAAAACTAAATCCCCATCACCAATCTTCATCATGTAGGAGTCGAACCTCTTATACCACTATCTGCGAGCTTGCTTCAAACAATACATAGACATCCTCAATCTGCATACAAGCTTCTACTCTCTTGGCTTCACAAGACCTTCATGTTGCTCCATATAGATTTCTTCCTCTAATTCTATATGAAGGAAAGTTGTCTTCACATCCATCTGTTCAAGATGAAAATCCCAGCTAGGTACCAAACCAAGCACCATTCGTATAAAAGTGTGCCTGAGAGAGAAAATCTCATCGTAATCCACTCCTTTCTTCTGTGAGTAACCTTTTTTTTTACTAACTGTGCCTTGAACTTCATACGCTCCACCTCAGACATCCCTGTTTTCCTCTTGAAAACCCACTTGCAGCCAATCGCCTCAGTCCGTACCTGTATCTGATCTCTGATACTTAAACTTACTCCCTGTCTGATTCTCAACTTAGCCTTCCAAATCTTGAATTTGCCTGAACACCTCAGATTTGTGTTTCATGAAGTACACCAAACCTTCTTGGAGAAGTCATTAACAAATATAACAAAGTACCTAGATCCTCCCAATGACTGTTCCCGAGTTGGTTCCCACACATCAGAATGGACATAGTTCAAAAGACCTTTTGTCGTCCTGAAAGACACCTTGGACTGCTTTCCCATCACACAAAATTTACAGAAGTCTATCTTGCAACTCCTGAAACCATCCATCAACCTCCTCTTGTGGAGTTTGTTTAGCCCCTGCTCTCCTATTTGCCCCACCGCATATGCCATAGAGCTGTACTTTCTGATTCAGGCACAACATATGCAGCTCCACCTACAACCACACTTCCTATCAACCGATAATTGATTCCACATGTGTCCCTTCATCACGACCAAAGATCCCTTGCAAACCTTCAGAACATCATCATTTTCATCTGCGTGATATCTGAAACTGTTTTTGTGGAGCATACCTAAGGATATCAAATTCTTCTTCTTCACCGTGGGAACTTGCCTTACATCAGCCAGTGTCCTGATGATGCCATCATGCATTCTAAAATTGATCGTTCCAATACCAATAATGTTGCTGACCCTGTCGTCTGCCAACTGAACCGATCCCGTGTTCCCGACCCTATACGCCTCAACCCATTCCTTGTTCGGTGTCATATGGAATGACGCACCCATATCAATTATCCAAGAATATGTGTAATGACCTGACATGACAGCAAGCATATCGTTGTCTTATGAATCATCACTCTGCACTACGTTTGCAGACTTTGAAGAGTTCTCCGAATTTCTTCTATTATGTACCTTGTTAGGACACTCTCGCCTATAGTGGTCTGGATCACCACAAACATAGCAAAATGCCTTCTTCCTGTTCTTCGACTTTGATATGCTTATGTTACTCCCATCCTACATGTTCGAATTTCTTCCACTCTCTTGGTTGTTGTTAACATACAATACGTCACCATGGGACCCATCACCACCCGAATTCTATCTTCGCTCATAATGAGATTTGAGCGAAGCAGCAACAGTCTCCAGAGATACCGTCTCCTTGTTGCACATGAGTGCAGTCAGCAAGGTCTCATACGACGGACGCAAAGAACACAACAAGATCATGGCTCTATCTTCGTCCTCAATTTTCACACCCACACGAGACAGATGTCCGATGACCTGATTGAGAGTGTGTACGTGCTGCATCATATCTGACCCCTCTGACATCTTCAACCCGTACAAACGCTGCTTCAGATACAGCTTGCTAGACAACAATTTTGACATACAACTTCTCCAATTTATCCCAGATTTTCTTACAAGTTGTAAGATACTCTACCTGGAGTTATGTTGTCTGATAGTCGCAAACGAATCGTTTGAAACAGCCTGGGCCTGCATCTCCTCCCAATCATCGTCCTTCATCGAATCTGGTTTCATCTCCAACATTGCCTTCTTTATCTTCTGTTGCATCAGAAGATCCTTCACTCGTCCCTGCCAAGCACCAAAATTTCCCTTCCACCGAATCGCAGAATCTCGAACTTAAGAGAACCACCGGCCATTGAACATGAAGCTCTGGTACCAATTTGTTCTAAAACAAGAGCGAAAACTTAAAGAAAGAGAGGAAAACAAGTGAGGCTAGGGTTTCTTTATTAATCGTGTGTTAATATTTTTACAAACCTAAAACTCCTTTATATACACCTCAAAACCGACATAACTAGAAAATAGGAAAGGGGAAATTTCCTATTCTACAAGATACACCGTCCCAGATGGCTGGCCATGTGATATTGTATATATGATTTTAAGTCACTTAGGATAACAGCTTTTGTTTCCTTAGATATTCTTAGATATGTGTGAGTAGTCTTCTTATGGTTCTTTTGACAAGTTTATGATGGTTATTTTGTCAGATTGGTGATGGTCTAAGGTTGGGTTTATTGTTCCTTAGATAATTTGGGTCCTAAAGCTTAGACTTTGATCTCTCCAAGATCATTAATAATGCCTGGAGAACAAATTGTCTATTGTTTGTTGAAATCTTTGATAGAACAACTTGTCTTTCTTTTTTTGGGGAAATGATCAGAACTAAATCAACTATTAATCACATGCTATTTAATGCCCCCGTTTTTGCAGGCATGGGCTCTTTCAAAAAAACCCTCTCCCCTAGGAACTTTCCCAAGCACTTCGATGTTTGTTAATTTTGACCATCCTTTTAGGAGGTTATCTCCAAAATTTGCATATTTGAGTTTTTTTTATGTTTGTTGTGATATATTTGGAAGGTTTGGAATGATAAAATATCCAATACTATAGACTGCGCTCCTCAAGAGATTGTCAAGAGTGACGAACCCACTAACAAAGAAGGTGGATTACCTGGCCTATCTAAAATCTTAAAAACATAAAAAAATGTGCATAATAACCGAGAAAAATATGTAGCTCAATTGGCAGAGTTCATTCTACTGACCCACCTAACATGAGTTTGAACCTTCATATGAACTTTTATATTTTTTTTATTTTATAATATTTCTTTTTTGACCGAGGTAAAAATATTTAATGCGTCCGCCACTGATTGTAAACCTTGCCGAAATTGAAGTTTTGTCATGGGAGTTAGCTCAGGCGGCTGAACTCACGAGGTTGATACGATGGTTTCACACTTTTGTTTAGGTAGTTGTCATCTTTGCTGTTTTGTTGGTGGTTCTCGGAAAGATTTGCCTCCCCTCTCGGGATCAGGCTGGTATTATTTTCAAGGTAATGCTGACGGAATCCTTCTCGGTGCACACACTGTTTGGAAAAGTCTATCCCCTCTCTATGCTAAAGTTGAAGCCGATACACCAAGTTTTACCCTATGTATTTCAAACTACAAGTGCACAACAACTAATCAGTTATAATACTTAAGGATCGAATACATAAAAACCAATATATATATATATATATATATATATATGCAAACTAGTTAAATAAAATTCTAAATAAAAGCAAGGTGATTGGTTTTGATATGTAACTAACTGAGGCAGATAAAAAGTGATTTTAAAGTGGTTTTGATCAATTTAAACAAACGCTAGGCCTTGGAAACTTCAACTAGACTCAATTATGAACCAAAATACGGTCAGTGTTGATCGACACTATGATGGAGTCGATCGTCACCCTACGTTCAGAAGTTATGTAAACCTTAACTCTAGAACATGAACAATCCAATCAAGCAAATCCAACTCTCGCTGAGACTTACTAACTTAATTTAAACCCTAGAAAGACCAACTCTCGCTGAGAAATCCTATGGAATTCAAGTTAGCATTATCAAACTATTCAATTTGTTCACTAACTATTCAAGTTAGCTCCATATATGTTTATTATCATATAAACCGGTAAAATATGAGATATATCAACTCCCCCAGACTTAGCCTATGCTTGCCCTCAAGCAAAATATAAACCAAACTGTGAAAGAGGTTTGGAAATATAGAACTCACCTTGCTTTAGAATGTCGAACTGATCTTAGTCAACTTAGTAGTTCACACATTAACTTGACTAATTTCAAATCTGACCACCTTGTACTTCTCCTTGGACTTCATTAGCATTCAAAATAAACCCATAACCTTATTACGAAATCAATGCCATTTTCATAGGTTGTCTCTCCATCCGATCCAAATGCCTTCGAAAATTCTAGACTCACTTCCCATACAAAGTTTGTCAAACCCACGCGTGAACATAAATATTCACTACTCTCCCCTAGACTTGAGTAGCACTAACAATCTATAGTATAAAGTAAATAGTGTCGTTCCGGATCATCGAGAGGTTAGTCTCTAGCCTACCTTCAAGTTTTTTTGTTTTCTCTTTTTTCTGTTTTTGTAGTTCTCACCTCGGAAAAGCCTTTGCTTTTGATAATTATCCTATTTGTATGATAAGTCACTTTTTTAAAAGGGAGAGTAGTAAATGCTTTCTCTTACTTGTTGAATCTGACAAGCATATATGGAAGAATCAAATCCTAATACATTAATCACATTGGAGAGGTGCAATAAGCTCCAACCGATCGGTTCTTCATAACTTAGCATGGGCCTCTTTGTACTATCAATTGGCCCTTGGGTTTTTCAATAGTCTTGTTCTGAAATTAGCCTTGCTAATGATGCTCACATAGCTGAAAAAGACACAATCAAACAGTCCAAGCAAATGATCATAGTTCAAACTGATTTTCACTCGATAAAACGACTCGATAAGCATAAATATTTTTGAAATCATCACAAATAAACCAAAATAAAGAAAAATACATAAGTATTTCCCTCCCCCATACTGGAACAACACTATCCCCAGTGAGTAAAAATCTCGAGGAGAGAGAGGAAAGAAGCATGAATCGAAAAGGCCAAAATCAGAAAACTTACATTGTTTCGTGCGGGGTGTCGATCAACACTGATGATGGTGTCGATCGACACCAGGGGGATCGAACGAGAAGATAGTGTGTCGGTTGACACAAAAAGCAACTGACATGTAAATCTGATTTATTTGAAGTACTTGTTTTTTCTTTTATTTTAGAGTATAAAAACCGTATTACATAAAAGATAAGAAATTTTTTAAGAAATGCCCCTTTCAATATTCCCCCTTTCAAAAATACCCCTATTTATCTTTCAAAATACCCTTTTTGGAATTAGGGTTGATTTAAGGTTAGTGGTTAAATCTTGTAGGGTTAGAGTTGAGTGCTTTACAAACTATTTGGGTTTATGTTTAAGGTATTAGGATTTATATTTTAGGAGTTTTTGATTTATTAAGGATTAAAACCTTTTTTAGGGTTTAGAATTTTAGGGTTTAAAACCCTAGATTCTAAACCCTAAAACCCTACAAAACATTATAAAATATTTTAAAATATTAAAAATGATCATTTAGATTGAATTTAGATTTGAAATTAATATATTTTCAAAATCGCCAAAAAGAGGGGTATTTTTACAAATGTGCACCGAAAAGGGGCATTTTTTAGATTCCCCCAATATATATTATGAAATTCATGAAAATAATTTTAAAAATCATAGTAAATGAAAGTGAATTTTATAAAATTATAATTAAATTTTTTGAAAATCCGAATTATTTTTTAAAAAAATTCAAAAACATCAAAAATAATTAAAATAAATGGTATAAGTAGTAGAAAACTCACAATTGGGTTGCTTCCCACCAAGTGTTTAATTTATAGTCCTTTTCCTAACCGTGTGCATAATTTTAGACTGATGGTGGAGCATCTAACGGAATGAATCCCCCGCTAGGTACTTTGTGTTGAGCAAAGTAGTGCTTGATTTGTTGACCGTTCACCACAAACTCCTCGCCATTGTCATTTTCAAGCACCACAGCACCATATGGTCGAACGGCTGTGACCTTGAAGGGACCCGACCACCGAGAACGCAATTTTTCAGGAAACAAATTCAATCGAAAATTCTAGAGAGGGACCTGGTCATTTGGTTCGAAGATACGTTTGAGAATCTTGTGATCATGTCTAGCTTTGGTGCGTTCCTTATAGACCTTTGAGTTCCCATAGGCGAGATGTCTGATTTCGTCCAACTCATTTAGTTGTATCAATCTCCTTTCGACGGCTGGTTTGATGTTGAAGTTGAAATGCATGATTGCCCATTCAACCTTATGCTCGAGCTCCACCGGAAGATGACATGCTTTCCCATAAAGCAAATGGAAAGGTGTAGTCCCAAGAGGTGTCTTCAAAGCTTTCCTATAAGCCCATAATGCATCATTCAAACGAAGAGACCAATCCTTCCTTGTCCTCCCACCTGTTTTCTCCAAGATCTCCTTGATTTGACGATTCAAAACCTCAACTTGTCCACTAGTTTGAGGATGATAAGGAGCAGCAACGCGATGTTGAACACCATATTTCTTGAGAAGCTTGGCAAAGACCTTGTTGATGAAATGTGAACCACCATCACTAATAACTACTCTCGGAACTCCAAATCTTGGAAAGATGATAGTCTTGAATATCTTAAGTACCGCCGAGGAATCATTTGTAGGACTAGTTATAGCCTCCACCCACTCTGACACATAATCCACTGCAACTAAGATGTATTTGTTGTTGTAAGAAGATGAAAAAGGACCCATGAAGTCAATTTCCCAGCAATCAAACACCTACACTTCAAGGATGAAATTCTGTGGCATCTCATGTCTCTTGCTGATTTTCCATTTCCCTTGACAAGCATCACACTTAGACACGAATGCATGAGAATCACGAAACATTGTAGGCCACCAAAACCCGGCTTGAAGAACCTAGGAACCCGTCTTGAAGGTTGCAAAGTGTCCACCATAAGCTGAACCATGACAATGGAAAAGCACATCTTCGATCTCAATATCAGGTAAGCAACGACAAACGATTCCATCCTTGCAATGGCGGTACAAGTAAGGTTCGTCCCAAAAGTAGTGCTTATGTTGCGGAGAAATTTCTTCTTGTTATATAACCTGAAAATTCTGTTGGAGGTTTCTCCGCGGCAAGGTAGTTAGCTATTTCAGAAAACCAAGGAGCGGAAGAGGCACTTAATGTGTTTACATCGACGAAAGGAGTGAAATGTGCGTCTACCTCGTCTGGGTGTCGATCGACACTCAGATAGGTGTCGGTCGACACCCTTTGTATAAGCTCTGTTTTTGGCTCTGTTTTCACATGGTGTCAATCGACACTCATGGTAGTGTTGATCGACACTGCTCCGATTCTCACCAAGTCGGTTAAAATCATGACTGAAATCATGTTGACATGCTCCTCGGGTAAGCTGTCGTGTACGGGCACTTCCTTATCAATCTTAAGCCTGGATTGGTGGTCAGCAACGCCATTCTCAATCACCTTTTTGTCCTTCACTTGGATATCAAATTGTTGAAGTAAAAGGACCCATCGAAGCAATCATGGCTTAGAATCCTTCTTGTTCATGAGGTACTTGAGCGCGGAGTGGTCTGTATGGACAATCACACTCGATCCCACCAATTATTGTCTGAACTTCTCAAAAGCAAAGACCACGGGGAAGAGTTCCTTCTCAGTTGTGGTGTAGTTTTTTTTTAGCATCATCCAACGTACGGCAAGCATAGTAGATGGCATGGATTTTCTTGTCCTTCTTTTAGCCTAGCATAGCTCCAATAGTAGAATCACCTGCGTAACACATCACTTCAAAAGGCAAGGTCCAATCCGGTGGTTGAACAATGAGAGCACTCACCAATGCCTGCTTAATCTGTTCAAAAGAAGATAAAAAAATCAGCATCAAAAGCAAATTTGACATCCTTACAGAGGAGGGCGGTGAATGGGCGGGCTATTTTGGAGAAGTCCTTGATGAATCTCCTGTAGAAGCCGTCATGTTCCAGGAAGCTTCGCACTTCTTTCATGTTCGTAGGAGGCTTAAGGCTTGTCATGACTTCGATCTTTGCTTTGTCCACTTCTATACCATCTTTAGAGACCTTGTGACCGAGAACAATTCCATCATTCACCATGAAGTGACACTTTTCGCAATTGAGTACCAAGTTCTTCTCTTCACATCGCTGTAGGACTTTGCTAATATTGGCCAAACAGTCATCAAATGAAGAGCCGTAGACGGAGAAGTCATCCATAAAGACCTCCACAATGTCCTCAATCATGCCCGTGAAGATTGCCATCATATACCTTTAAAAAGTCGCACGAGCATTACATAATCCAAATGACATTCTACGATATGCAAAAGGGCCATAAGGACATGTGAAAGTAGTCTTCTATTGGTCATCGGGATGGATTGGAGTTTGAAAGAACCTGATGTAGCCATCGAGGAAATAGTAGTAAGGATGGTTTGCCAATCTCTCTAGCATTTGATCGATGAAAGGCAATGGGAAGTGATCCTTTCTCGTAGCGGTGTTGAGCTTTCTGTAGTCAATACGCATTAGATGTCCAATGATGGCCCTTTGAGGTATGAGCTCGTCCTTATTGTTCTTTACAATAGTGATTCCTCCTTTCTTAAGCACAACATGAACCGGACTGACCCACAAACTGTCTGAAATTGCATAGATGCTTCCTGCTTCAAGCGACCTCATGATCTCCCTTTTTACTACTTCCTTCAAGTTGGGGTTCAGCCTCCTTTGATGCTCAACTGATGACTTTTCTCATCCTCAAGATGGATCCTATGAGTGCATAAATGTGGAGATATCCCTGCAATATCATCAAGAGAATACTCATGAGCTTTGTGAAACTTACGCAGCTTGTTAAGGAGTAGTGTGGACTCCACATTCTTCAAAGTGGAATTGATAATAACTGGAAAAGAGTTATTAGGACCGAGATATGCGTACCTTAGGCCCTTGCGAAGAGGTTTGAGGTCCACCTTGGGTGCTTTAGACTCATCCCACTCATTTGATGATGCAATTTTCGTCGGTGTTTTGGACAGCACATCTTTGGACACCATATTACACATTTGGTCGCTAGATTCGAGCATTCTTGAGAATCCAAGTGTCACATCATACAAGTGGTAGTCTGTGGCACATCTTAAAGCATCTCATATCTTATCTTCAAGCTCTATTCCCCCTTAGAGTTTCCTCGGCCAAATCAGAGAAAGTCTCCACACAGAACGTTTGGCCATCGACCTTTGGACGCTTAATGAGTTTGTCCATGTAGAATTGCATCTTGAATTCACCAATGTTGAGATCAATGATGCTCTTCTTGCATTCAATCAAGGCTCCAGCGGTGGCCAAGAATGGCCGTACAAGGATGAGAGGATCTTTTGTCTCTTGATCATACTTGAGGACTACGAAGTCGGTGGGAATGTAGAACTTGCCTACCCGGACTGGTACATCTTCAAATATGCCTTCGAGATCGCGAACTGAGCGGTCAGAAAGCACCAATGACACCCTTGTCTCCTAGAAGTCCAACATTCCCATCCGTTTTGCAACTGAAAGAGGCATCAACTTTACACCAGAACTCATAGGGGTGATATTTTACCGCTCTTTACCATATATTTCAATTACTTTTTATGACGAAACTAAAGTATTTCAAGATAAAAGTGATGGTTTTCTCTATTTTATGTTTTCAAAGTGTTTTTCTCGAAATAAGACTTTTTAGGTCATAAATGGGCATTATTCTCCAAGTTCAGCAATTCAGCACCAGATGTTCGGGGCCAGATGAATCTGATGTGCATTTTGGATTGAAGTGAGAATTAAAAAATATCAAGCCACGTGAGTCAGATGTCACATGGGCTTGGAATCAAGTCATTCGTCCCAACGACTAAGAAGTTATTCCCTTAATACTGAAGACTGGTGAAGAGGATCAGTTCCACGCTCCATATATTTGGCCTTAGATGAAGACCTTCCTCATCATAGATTGCTCTTAGAATTTGTCACGAGCTAGATAAAGCTGTCAGCTTTCCAATGCAAGTGTGATGAAGCAATTCCAACAGTTAGATATTGAGTTATGCTGATTCTACTGAAGACAGATTGTGTAGTCTCGATGTGAAGCAGTCGAAGAATGCAAAGGAAGAACGATCGATTGATTGCCATATTGGATCAATCTATCAAGTCTTAAAATGTTTCCTGAAGCCCATGACGATCACATGACCCTAATCCATCGAATGACGTTGGAATCGATCGATTCGGGCCTGATTTACTCGAGAAGCTTCGAAACGCGTCAGAGAATATTCAGTTGGATACATTCGATCGAATATGCCTTTATTCGATCGATCGGAAGAGATAAAATCAAATATTTTGATTATCTTCAGATGATTATCTCTTATCACTTCACTGAAGTCCGTAGACGACCCACCGCCTCTATATAAAAAGATTTTCGTCTAAGAAGAAGGGTGTGCCTCTCTTTACACAAAAATCTCAAGAGACAGCACTTTGCTTTCATTTCTTTCTCAAATTCTTTATAATTTCGTCTTGTTGTTGTAAGGGAGAAGATTTCATCCTCCTTCTCTACTAATTTGGAGAAGTTTTCTAAACTTTTTTCTATTTATTTATGATGTCAATTTCTATGGTTTTTTTGCTATGGTTTTTACTATCATTCTTGAGTAGATCTTTTGTTGGGAATATGAGTTTTCAATAGGATTTTTATGGCTTGACATATAGGTAGGATTTATTCTTAACACGTGATTGCTAGAATTGACACCTTAGTGATTTGTTATATATTGATCTCTTCATTTTGACAATATGATGAGATTGATAAGAACTAGTATTAAATGATAGGTAAACAACTTATGCGGCTTGCATTCCTAGTTTACACTTTGTGACTATTGTGTGAATTAGGATGTTAGACATGTTAAATCACTACTATGAAAAGAGAAAGATTAATTTACGACTTGCTTGAATACTTAATCGGATTTTTATCTGCCTATAAAACCTTAATAGTTTAATCCATGAAACCTAGAGAATTCTCTGAAACCCGACAATTGCAACAATGTATTATTTATCTTTTCTTTTATTTCATTTCATTTTGCATTTCATAAACCAAAAACTTTCCAATTGCTCGATTGACTAACCTCATTCAATCGATCAAAAACCCAAAACCTTATTTTCTTGCTTAACTCAAGTCGAATCGATTTTGCTGCTGTGTACACTTTGCCTCCATGTGGATTCGATCCCTAAGTACTACTGCGAGAGCTTGTGCGCTTGCAGGAATATTTTGGGTGAAAACCAAATCCCCATCAAGTTTTTTGGCGCTGTTGTCAGGGAGCAACAATTGTACCACTAGCATTAAGACTAGATTTCAGTCTAAGCTTTTATTTCATTTCATTTTAGTTTATTTGATTTCAGTCTTTCTTGTTTTCAGGAAATTCANTTCAGTCTAAGCTTTTATTTCATTTCATTTTAGTTTATTTGATTTCAGTCTTTCTTGTTTTCAGGAAATTCATAAAAAAAAAAAAAAATGGAAGGCTATGATGTTTCAGGAGTCTCTAGAAGACTTGCTATGGCGAAGCTAATGGACCACTCACATGAGCCTCACATTAGAATGGATTTTTCAGCACCTGTGGAGTATCAAATGAATTCTCAGTCTAAAGCTTCATCAAATACCTTTCATTTTTGTCCACCAACCTTGGAAACAAAATAGTTTTGTGCATTCCTTGACGAGTTAAATGAAGAAAGAATTGTAAAACTTGATGCGTTAGAAGCTAAATCAATGCAGGAAATCTCTTGCAACTCTACTGATTTATTACCTAATGATGATTCGTGCTGTGAATTTAATAATGCAGGTTTAGAAGATTGCTTTGCTTTTGATTTGAACTTGGAGGAGCTTTCGTTCGATCGATTCACTGCTGGAATCGATCGATGCACTTCCTGGCAGCAAGAACAAAAATTTGATAAAATACATCCCTCTTGTGCCCATGAGAGTACTGAAGATAAGTGTTTCTCTAATGATAATACTTTACTTATATCTCATGTTTTTCATGCAGCGAGAATGACAAAGTTCAAGAGAAGAAAGAATCTATATCCCGACTTGAAGAAATGTTTCATAACACGCTTGCCAATCTTGAAGACTCTTGTGTTGGAGGAATGCATGGTTATGCACAAACTAATATCTGTGATGGAGATAATCACCTTACAAGTTATGAAATCAATTCATTTTCAGAAAGTTCATTTAAACATGATTTCATATTTTCATCAAATAATTTTTGTTCTAATGAGCATCTAATTATCAATGACCTTTCCAAGATAAATGCTTTGCTTGCTTTAAGCTTGTTTGCAGAGAATTTTGTCCCATTTGTATGGACAATCATGTTTTTCTTTGCATACTTGGCTTTTTGTAGAAATATGAGAAGGACCAAAGGTGCATTGGCCCAATCTTTTGATACTTTTGACTAGCATTGTGCCAAAACGTCGAGCTAAACGACTATAAACAAAGGCGCTGAGTGGGAGGCAACCCACTGTTAAGTTTTAGTTTTGATTTTATTTTAGTGCTATTTAATGTTTTTGTTAGTGTCTCAGGAAAAGAGGATTCAAAAATTCAACCAAGATGATGCAGAATCGATCGATTGCCTCTGCAATATTCGATCGATTGCTTGATGTTCATAGCACCACATCATTGTTCAACTAGAAAACCAGAGACCACCTGATTCGAATAAACTGGTGATCCATAAACATGAGGCAGACTTCAACACTAATCGAGAGACAGGCAGAATTCAGTCTTTCCTATCTGTGATTCGATCGAACACATGCCTTGTTCGATCGATGAAGACCCAGAATGATGAACAAATCCTCCAATCAACACGACAAATGATGAGATACTGATGTCGTCAGTCAGGTATAATCTTCACCTATTTCCTGTAAAGTCCTTTTCATTTCAATAATACAAAGAGGAGGTCATTCAATTCATGTGAAAGCTAATGAGGTAATTTCCATCTACCATTTGTATTTCAATCCATTTCAATTCCCATTTTGCTCTCACAGCTTGTCAACATCGGGGATGGTGTTATTCAAGTCTAAGGGGTATTCCTCGTTGTCTAACTCGTTTTTTTCTTTTGACAATCCTTTTTATGGTTTTAAATCGGTTTTAAAATGCTTTTGCAACAAAATTTGCCCTTATTTTTCAAATTTTCAGTATGGAATAAGGACCTTACTCACAGCTGGATTTTGTGGCCTAATGACCATCTTTACAAGACTGTCCCGAGGCACTTGTTTCAGAAATCCCATACTCGAGCTTCCCCAGCCCATCTCGGTTTGCACATACTTTAATAACTTTGATTTCTGACTCTATTTTATTTGAACCTAAACCGGATTATAAATCTTTCTTGTTGTAGGTATTAGACTGATGGGGATTAGTTTTTGCCCAAAATATTTCCTGCAAGCGCACAGGTCTCGTAGTAGTACTTACGGATCATATCCACAGAGAGTAGAGTGTACACCGTAGCACGTCCAACTTCATGAACAGNTAGTAGTACTTACGGATCATATCCACAGAGAGTAGAGTGTACACCGTAGCACGTCCAACTTCATGAACAGACTAGATTGTGGTCTAGCTTTCAAGCCTTTCGCTATCCACAA
>OVAP01002696.1:559-18632 GCA_900406295.1 Aurinia saxatilis
TAGCTACTCGAACAGCTATCCCTTGATATACACCTAGCCGTGTCTATCAGACTCTTTGCCTTAAACATGTTTCATGAAGCAATATACATACATGATACATGAGAATAAACAATGTTAGAATTTCTTGTTCTTTTAGTGCATAAAAGTCACATTACCTTCATTGTTTGAATAGAAATCGTGTGCGGATAAGCCATTTGAATTCTCATCTACTGCAGCTTTGGTTTCATCCTACATTACTTGATCTCTTGATTGTTGAGCTTTGAGGGTGTCTTCTTACAAAATAATATTTTTTTTTGTCTCAATCATCGATCTCTTGAACTCATGATAAATCTGCAAAACATTAAACCACAAACATCCACATACCATTATCATGGCACTGTTGGTAATAACAATTAACATGTTTCAAAGCTGTTATTGCATGCAGGAGGATCTGTCTCACTTGCAGATTTTGAAAGTAGTAATAGAAACTAAGGAAGTTGTGCATCCGGCGAAGGTGAGGCTCAACGCAAAATGGGCAATTGTCTACATAAGGTTTTAAAATAAGGGTTCAAATGGCAGAGCTATAGTTAGAGGAGTCTTTCAGTGAGTCTACGGGAGACTTGATCCTCGAAGGTGACACTTGGAGTGAAGATAAAGCTTTCAATCTGATGAGCAGCATCCTAAAAAGCGATCAAATAACTAAAGGGAAGAGACTTGTTCTCTGTTTCGGTTTCTCCAAGTAACTTTGCATGGGTCTTCTTTCTCTTATGTTCTACTTGTTCTTATTCTCATAAATGTAAATGAGAAAAGTCTAAGCATTTGTGTTATTGTTCTTGTTATTCTAATTGCGACATCTATCAAAAACCTGTCCACAACTTGCTATTTGTTTTGTGTAACCAAAAATAGAACAAACTTTTTTGTAGAGTAAAACATAAACACATGTTCTTGCTAATTAACAAACTTTTCCGTAGAGTAACACATGTTCTTGCTAACAAAATTTTTCGTAGGGTATCACATAAGCTTCATTGCTAACAACATCAGTATGAAGCAATGGCGAAATGAACACACCTTCGTGTAGTTTATCTTATCTACTCCATAGCCTTTACATACAAGGGCCCTTTTATAATCCTCTCAACACCTGTTCTGCGAGCATATATCTCACCTATAAGTTCATTCGACATCGGCTGTCCTTTCTCTACAACCTTCGAAAACCAATACAACGCCTTAGTGTGATCCCGCCTTAATCCTCTCAAACCAAAGTACTGAAACAGCGTAATTGTTGTTAGACCAATGGCTAAGTCGTTAGAATCCGAGGTGCTGTTGCAGTAACTGAAACCATACCATATACTATCGGGCACTTGCGTGTTATATGAGAAAGTGACCGCTTTGGAGCCATGGCTAAATATCTTTACTCTGCCAAGGATCCGACCATCATGACCAGACCTGTAGAGACGCATATAGCATATTTGGTATGTGCACGGTCCATTGATCTCAAATGTGTTAATTGAACATTGCTCTGACGTCTGTTCAGCTTGATCGTCAAGTCTTGGTTCATATATCTGATTTCAAGAAAACAAAACCCGAGCTGTCAGTTTCATTGAAGCAAAGCTAAAGCTAAACATCATTTACGGGTTGCTATTAACAAAAACAATAGTAAATTAAACACTGCCAATGATGTGTATATTCCTCTCAAACTCAAATATTCGAAAGATGGAACTTAAGACAGGAAAGCTAAACTGTCAATTAGACATCGATTTATTGTAATCAAGCGTCTAAAACATCAACTTGTACTACAGATCTACCAAAGCAATCTAGAAAAATAGTTCGTATTATTTTAAACATGATTGTCGAGACATTCGTTCGACAACATGATTGATAATCTAGAACATGATTGTCGAGACAAAGATCCACAATCTCCTTTCTCTGAACCATATATGCCTGCAATTATGACAAAAACATAGTATAGCCTCAAAGAACACGGTGAAGCAAAACAGATGGTTCTGTGCAATCAAATCTTTTAAGGCTGCTCCAGCAACTAAATCATCTTCTGGCAGGTCCACCAGAGGCACAAGAGTAGGCATAAAATAGAAAGAAATCTCCTCTAGAGAAATAATATGTGCATTAGCGTTTCCATCCTGCTCAAACGACAAAGTAATTAAGTTAACTATCAACATATTTATATGTCTACAGATTTTGATCACTAAACTGACTTCGGAGGAGGAATAACGATGACAACTCTAGAGAAATAAACACAAAGTGTAACAAACTCACAAGTTATTGATATTCTTCTGGCGGATATCAGGTGGCTGTTGAGTCCTCCAGTGACCAGTGTTTGTGGCAAGATGACCTATGTTCACAAACCACAATGAGCAAAGCATCGGAACAACAGAAATACAGAACAAATGAAGTAGGAAAGTCGATGCAATTGGACTCGAAAGTCGAACATGGACAGTCCGAGGAGGAATCTGCCATCATCAACCTCACCATCACTCTTCTTAATCTCACAAATGTCATCAAAATCAGTCACAGTAACATAATATGATTCCTGCTTCTACTCATCGACACTAATCCGATCTTGATCTTCACCCCCAATGACCGAGACACTTCATTTTTGTAAGACAAGACGTTCTTCATCGGCGACAGATTGATTTTAGAAACAGCGGAGATCGTCGGAGATAAGAAGTTACCTGATGAATGTGAAGGTGACTCGCGGAGGAGCTCCGAGAAGCCATACAAAGTCGTGGTCAAGTCTGGTGTGAAAGATGATATTACGCGATTTTAACGCATCGATTTGGGGATTTGGGAAAACAAATTCTCGATGAATAAATCCCAGAGAAAAAAATTCACAATAAACAATCCTAGAGATAAATTCTGAATTCAAATGATACCAAATTCTAAAGCAATACAAACGTTTTGGGGTAAGCTTTTGTCTCTAAGGCCCATTTATAGAGAAAAATTTTAGTCAGCACCCCGCTCAAGCCTCTTAGTATTTACTCTTTAATTGTTTTATCCGTTTGATAACTTTTTCGAAAACTACTTTTCAATTCTTCATTGATGGGGATAAAATTTTCATCCAAAATAATTCTCATGTGCTCTCAGAGTAGTGCTTAGGAATCAAATCCTCATAAAGACTACTACGCTGCAAACTTATGAGATTCAAATCGCGCTAAGAAAACAATAAATTTTGTTTGTTTTGTGTATCCTCATAATCTAAAAATGCAAATAAAAACGAAATTAAGGCAAGAATATTAAAGGAGTTGGGAACAAGAAATTTCGCAAGCAACACATATTTGACTATTTAGGCTTTAGGTATTCGATCAATAGAAACTTCCTAACTCAATTCCACTCAAACATAAATCACATGATCTCAACAAAGGGACAATCATGATCTCTACTAAGGAATCAATATGCTAACCATATCCATAACACTTAGGTTTATCCCTATGAACACATTTTATGTTTTGCCATAGCGTATCTTCTACCTAATGGTTTGTTAGCTAAGAGAATCTAGCATGAACAGTTAGATGTACCTTCTAACAGGTCTCAATTAAAATATGCAAATGCAAAGTTACTTCTGAAGGGCTGTGATCCCAAACCTATCTGCTAAGCCATGAACCCGTTGAAAAACTTTAAACCGAACTATCAAACTACTCTCTTGGAAAAACAAACCATGATAACCAGTAAATTGATAAAAAAAAAAATTTATCCCCCATAACACGTAAGAAACGGAATTACAAAGGATTTATATACATATTGAAAGCAAAGTGCTCTCTCTGAGAGCTTTAGTGTTTGGAGAGACGCACCTCTCTTATGCCAGAAAATGTGCTTTTATAGAGAGTTTGTATCATCTCAGGGCTTCAGTGAAGTGATAAGAGAGAATCAATATATAAGGATTGTGTGAGCAAGAATTCACACAACCAAAACTTGTCTACGAAACTTTTAGGGATCGTTGACTCTCTATGTATGAACCGCTTGAAAGTAAAAGAAGCTTAAGAAAAAAAAATCGAAGGTAAACTGTTTATTGATAAAACTCTCGAGTGCAGAAGTTGCAGAGCTCAAGAGATGTGAGAATTGAAAGATACCTTATGCGTTGTGACTAGCAATCTATTTCTACTCTTAGCTAAACCGTCCTAAGACCTATGGCTTTTCTTTTTCATCATGGGCCGCCTTCCATTTCCTAGTTGATATCTTCGTGGATAGTTTACATTTCTCCGATGTGCATCAGACAATTTTTATTTATCCGATGATCCTTCAGAAGTTTTCCTTTGTGTCGTGGAACAAAGGAAAACTTTATTTTTCGTAGATATGTCCTCGAATCTTCTAGTATGTCGGTGCATGATCCATTGAAAGGCTTCGTTCGGAGGGCGGCCCATAAGGAATTATATGACCGTTTAGCTTGTCGAGAGTGTCGTCGGACTCATGGATTGCTACTCAATCCAATGGGTTGCATTTCACGATGGTGTGAGTTGAGATTACTTCGTGGATCGCATGATCTTGTTGAAGCTAAGTTGTTCAACTTGATTTGATCCACAAAATGACATTAAAATCGATGACTGAAACTATCCCGCGACCTACAATGCATGTTTATGTCGCGGGAAGCACATCATAGAAGAAAGAGTGAGCTAAGCCTGAGCATTAGGTCTCGGGTACCTTCCCAGAGAGAATTAGTGAGCCATAAAGCTCATATGGGTCGCTGGAACTCGTCTTGGGGCAGAACAGGCGAACCAATTTGGCTCTTGGGTTGCAGGTTGGCTTCCCGAAGAGAAGTGGCGACCCAATCTTTATTCCAGGTCACACGACTTCTCCCAAAAGAGAACAGACGAGCCACAATGCATCTGGGTCGCTGGATGGCTTCTCAAAGGGAAAAGGCGAGCTAAATGACCAGTCTGAGTTGCGTCTTGTGTCTCAAGAGGGAAGTGGCTTTCCAAAGGATCAATTTGGGTCGCATGATGCTCCATTGAGCTTGATTTGAGACCTATAATGCATTAAAAATTGTATGATTGATCCTTGGAAAAAATCCAAGGTTTGTAGATCTTCATGTCGAACGAATGATCCCCTAGTGAGTTTGATATGCATGTCGTAGAATGTTGCATGGCTTGCATGTTGGTTCGTATGTTAAATGTGCTTTCCATATACTCATGCACAAGTCGCTGGTCTCTTTGTACACGCAATGTGCGACCGTATGCTACTCCATGGGTCGAATGTTTGATGGGGATTTAGTTTCCACCAAAATATTCCTGCAAGCGCACAAGTCTTGCAGTAGTACTTAGAGATCGTATCCACAGAGAAAGGTCTACTACGCTGCAAACTTATGGGATTCAAATCGAGCTAATATGCAAATGAAGTTTTTGTGGGTTTTGATCGATCGATTGATACTATCGTTCGATCGGTGGAAATGGTTTTTGATGAAATCTATAAATATATTGATGCAAATTGAAAAAGGTTTGAATGCAATTAATCTAAATGTTGGGAATAAGGTATTTCTCTAGTAACACGGGCCAAATTATTCAGATTTGTAGACAACCTTCATATTGGAATCTTCCTAACTCAATTCTATTCAAACATAAAGCACATGACCTCAACAAAGGGGCAATAATGATTTCTACTAAAGAACTGATATGTTAACCATACACACGGTTCTTTGGTTAAGATCCCACATGTACAATTTATCATTCACTTGTTAGATCTTCTATTTAATGGTGTTTTAGCGAAGAGAATCTATTATGAAAAGCTAGGTGATCAAGCTAACAATTCTCAGTTAAAGCTAGTAACTATAAATTTCTTCCAAATGACGAGTAAATAATCTATCTACCAAACCATGCAACTATGAAAACCTTGATCCCAACGATCAAATTACTCTAACATAGATAAAGAAACCATGAAGAGCAAAACGACCATGCAATTAATAGAAACATGGGTTCAAATACAAAAGATTATCTCCCCTAGCAACTACAAAAATGAAAGCAATAAAGAGATTTTAAGAGTTTTGGAGGCAAAGCGCTCTCTCATAGAGTTTAGGTGGGATGGAGGGGCACACCTCTTTCTGAGACGAGATGTCTCTTGATATAGAGGGTGAAGGACGTCTGAGGGCTTCAGTGAAGTGATAGAGACGAATCAGCTGAAGAGGATAAGAATATTTGAGTTTATCTCTTATGATCGATCAATTACCTAAGCAATATTCGATCGATTCCTTCTAAAAAGATCCATTTTGATATCTTCTGAATCTTCTCACACGTTTGCTGTTGTCTTCAGACAATATTTGAATATATGGAGTGAGCCCAAGCAGTTTGTAGAAGCTTTTGTAGTTATCCTCTTCCTGATCAATCGATCATAGTTACTTCAGTCGGTCGATTGGGCTTCAAGAGTAATGGGCTTCAGAAGACTTCTCTTTAATGTCTTGGCTATAAATCCATGGTTATTTGGCCGCCAGGCCCATGTACCAGATAGTTCACGTGGCTTGCTTTTCTCCAAAATTCACTTCAATCCAATTTGCATTTCATTTTCATCCGAACATCTTCTTCTCGTGCCGGATTTCTGATTTAAGCGAGAAACGTCCATCTTTGTACCTAAAAAGCTTGTTTTCGCCAAAAACACTTTGAAAACATAAATGGTGAAAATCATAACATTTATTTTGAAATCATTTGGTTTCTTCGTAAAAAGCATATAAAATATAGGGTAAAATTCGGTAAAATATCACCCCTATCAATGTTCCCTTGGGAAGGAGACATGCAAGCCACATCTTGGTCACGGGTTGAGCTTGGGTGTACTTGAATTTAGATGCTTTTATTAGTAAGTTGATGCTACAACCAAAGATTTGTTCATTATCATTGCTTGTAAAATGATCACTCTTGTGATTACAAAGGGCATTGATCGTTATAGTTTGGTGGTTACGAGCTATCCATGCCTTGTTGCTTAGTTTGACATTCAAGTGTTACAATCCATTCATAATCGATGGAATACTTGGCCACTCTCATGCTATCAATTTTAGGGGGTGGAATCCAACCCCCACAAGGATCAAAATATTTGATTTATCGTCTCAGTTCAATGGAGAATCTATCTGCATTCGATCGATCTTATCCAAAAATATATTTCGGATAATAACTGATTCTCATAAGATCCTCGAAGCTTTTTGTTCTAATCCTTCGATCGGTTGGCGCCTAAAATCATCTTGGGCTTCTGAAAAGGCATCTCTTTAATGATTGAGCTTTTTCTCCTTGGTTATTAGGTTGAATGACTTTATTCCAATTGCTAATGAAAGCTACTTCACATGGCTTCATTGTCATCTCTCATTTTCACCCAGAAAGTATAAGATCTTCATTTAAGAACAAACTTCTTATGCTGTATTGCTGCCTTAGGAGAGATATGCCCGTTTGTGCACCTAAACGGTTGTATTTACTCAAAAACACTTTGAAAACATAAAAATGTGAAAGCAACACTTTTATACCAAAACCTTTTGGTTTTTTTAGTAAAAATACTTACAATATATAGTAAAAATCACTAAAATAACAGTCCTATCATTCACCTATCTTATGTATCATAATTTTTACCGGTTTGTAACCATGAAATTAGTTGTTTCTATAGTGTCCTTTGGTTTATTTTGGAGTCTTTGTTAGTATTTATAGGTTATTGGACGAGATTGGACAAATTGGAGCATTCTTGAGTGATTTTGAGCAAAACAAAAGAAGTCGAAACGAAGCACATCGAAAGAAGAAGTCTGGGAGCAAATGGACGTCTGCGATCGACACTGCCTTATCTTTCCAGAATCTTCTATTTACAAATATGCTTATAAGGTCTTTATTTTACATCTTTTTAGTTCATATTTTTAGTCTTTTACTAATGAAACCAAAGGAATAAAATATAAAATCGGTGTTTTTTACTTGTTTACGTTTTTGAAGTGTTTTTGAGAAAACCAAGACATTAAGGTACTTAAATAGTTTTTTTTTTTTCCAAGTAGCAACCCAGCATAAGAAGTTCACGATAAAGCTAAGATTTGCAGACAATGAAGCCATATGAAGCAGCTATCATACACAATTATAATCAAGTCATTCGGCCTAATAGCCAAGGAGAAAATGCCTAATCATTGAAAGACTTGATTTTAGAATCCTACAAAGAGTCCAAGAAGTTTAAAGGCCAATCGATCAAATGCCAAAGCCTCAATCAATTGATTGGTGAGGATATACACTAAAAGCTTCAAGATTCTTCAACGAATATTCTGTGGTTAATTAAAAAAATATTTTTTGATAAAAATCTATCAAAAACACCTATTTAAGTATTATGATGGGGATTTATTTTTCGCCCAAAATATTTCCTGCAAGCGAACATGTCTCGCAGTAGTACTTAGGGATCGTATCCACAGAGAGCAGAGTGTACACAGTAGCACGTCCAAGTTCACTCGAGTTAAGCAACAAAATGAGATGGTTTTGGTTTTGGCCGATCGACAGTGTGAACTGGTCGATTGATCGGGACACCTTTCGGTCGATAGCAGATTATGCGGTCAATCGATCAATGCCTAAAAATGCTAAAAACAATTTAAACGTGAGAAAATATAATAATAAAAAGCGTTACGAAATCAGGCGATGCATCAGAGGATCACGTTTGAATTATTCAGGGTAGTAATCTATGTAAATCCTAGTTTAGGCTATACAGTTGAAATCACTATTAACTGACTATCCTTATGGTCATGCTTAGCCAGTCTAGTTCAATTGGTATCCGAGTTAACTCTAACATATATCTTTTCAAAAAGAGAACCTATGGGCTGATCAACCCATTCATCTAGGCATTAAATTTAGGAAATCAAATTCTACTAAACTATAAATAGTAAAGCTTTCACTATCAAATTCTAGATCTCTTACTCGAAGTGGTGTATTAGTATCAGATTTATCCTATGATTATATTAAGATCTGATATGAAAGTAAGCGTATAAACTAACTTCGTACTTGAAGCAATGATCAAAGCAACAATGAAAATAAACTATAAGAAACTGATAAACTATTTAGCCTGGATGCCTAGAAGCTTTTGAGTGTTTTCTGATGATTATCTCTGGCTTCAGTCGTCTATAAATATTTATAGGGGAGCGAGTCGGGTAGAGGGTCGAGACGAATCAGGAGGAAGATTTGGATAGGAATCCAAATATTTGTGATTATCCTCTCTGAATCGATCGGTCGCCAATATCTCGGTCGATCGGTCAATATCTGAAATGCGTTTTCTGAAGATTCAATATCTTCAGTGATTATCTCTAGCGTATACTGATACCTCCCCAAATGCAACGGTCCTTATCTAAATTTTTTCTCAAAGCTTCCTTTAGATAATAGGCTTTGATTGATCGGTGGGCCTCCAGTCCAATCGATTAGGCCTTCATTTCATGCGATAGCTTCTTGATACACCTTCACTGATTTGGGCTTAACTTCTTACTCCCGAGAGCTAATGATTTGATTCCAAGCCCATGTGATAGCTAACTCATGTGGCTTGATTTTCCTAACTTCCCATTTCATTCCAAAATAATCATCTCCTTCATCTGGGTCTGGACTTTTGATGTTGATTTGTTGGAATTTGTAGAAAATGCCCATTTGCAACCTAAAATGCATTGTTTTCACAAAACACTTTGCAAACAGAGAAAATGTGAAATTCGGTGGTTTATGTTTCAAATCAAATAGTTTTTTTGTTAAAAACACCAAAAAATCATATCGAAAGCGGTAAAATATCATCCCTATCATACTATTGCGAGACCTGTGCACTTGTAGGAAATATTTTGGGCAAAAACTAAATTCCCATCACTAACCTTTCTTTGTAAGACAGTCTCCTATCCAACACAACACATGATGACTTCCCTAAAAGGCATGAAAAAGAGGATGCTTGAAAAAGAACCAGAGAAGAAAGGAGGCAAAATAGTAGCTAAGATGATTCGTACTTCTACAACATTTCGCTCAGAGACTAAAAATCTAAGCCAAGTCGAGCTAAACGACTTTAACTAGAAGCGCTTAGTGGATGCAATCCACTGGTACTTTAAAAAAATTCAGTTCGTTTTTGTCTTTTTAATGTGTCTGTTAAGTGTATCAGAAAAAGCAATCCAAGAAATACCTACATAAAAAACCAATCGGTCGAATGACCCTATGTTCTTACCATCTTTTGATAGCTCAACCGATTGGTTGACACCGCGCTTCACGAACAAGACATAAATTTCTGCATTAATCAAGAGAAAAGGCACCAATCTATTGATTAACAACTCAATCGATCGATTGAAGCTTCATTTAATCGATTAAGAACTAGATGAAGAACATACTTTCTTGAATCAAAAGACAGATTGATGCAGTAACCCAAAGCGAATCATATCGTAATCTTGGTGAAACAAAAGACCCAAAAAATTCAAAAAGAAAAATCGAGTCATTCGATCCATTTGAAGACTAATGAGGTAATATCCACTATCACTTCTATTTAAATCCTATTCAACTTTAGACTCTCACATATTTGTTACACCAAGGACGACGTAATTCAAGTAAAAACCAGTTTGGAATAAAGACCTTGCTTGATAGTACTCTTGATTTTGGAGCGTAGTGACCATTTTTACAGGTCTTCTTTGAGACGATCAATTCAGAAACCTCATGCTCAAGCTTCCCCAATATATTTCGGTTTGCATTTATTTTGATGAATCAGATTTTTGACAATGCTTAACTTGGACTTAATATGATCTTAAATCTTTCTTATTAAAGTTATTTGACTTGGAAACAAATTTATATTCATGACTTCTTATCCACTTTACCACTCTCTTGTTGATCATAATGACCAGCTTATTTTTAGTTGGCACCACACCTATGAACCTAACCTCCTTTTAAACCCCATGTTGTCTATTTTTATTTTCTGTTTATATGAAGATATGTGTATAAGCGCTGGAGAGAAGAGACCGACTTAGTTTTCCAATCACTTGTGAAGACAGAAGAACGACCATATTAGAACTTAAAAGACATATGGCGATATCAAAGAGTTTTGGTTCAAATTATGTTTTTTCATCCGAAACTAAGGTAAATTTGTGCCTTGTTAAATGGTGAAAGTTATGATCCATAGTTAAACAAACGTGAAAAACTAAGAGAAAAGAATTCAGGCTTAACGATCCATAGTTTTGTATTCAGAAGGACCCAATGAAAATCAGGGATCAATGTGGAAAGAGTGGAAGACGTTTATATGAGTTCTAAGTAATGTTCGAAGACTTAATATCCTTAAAAGAATCTAAGTTTTGGGGAGGAGAGCCAAGAAGAAAGTGATTGGAGCCTGTGCCATCAAGCGGACCGTTCTCTCTTGCGGTTTTGCATTCTCTTAAAGATTATGGTAACCCTTAAACACTTTTTGAGCTCCACCACTTAACATCTTCCTTAGATTCTCTTGAAGATTACATTAACCCTTAAACACTTTTTGAACATAATAAAGAATTAGTATCCCGGCGTCGTGTAACTGAGCTAATATTTTCTGATAAGAAAGCACATGCCAATAACATAATGAATGTAGAGAGTCAAAATTTGGTGAAGTTGAGATGATTGTAGATTCGGGATCTAGTTGGACTAGTCACGAGAGTTTTGGTGGCGTTAAGAAGCGAGAATCTTTGTCAAGCTTTTTTTAATGATATCACAAAGTTGCAGTCTTAAAGCTATGATCACAAGTAAACGAGTTCCTAAACTTTCAAACCTATTTTCTATTCTTTAGCATCTTGTTTGTTCGAGAACGAACAAAGGTAAGTCTGAGGGATTTTATAAAGTCTTTATTTTACCGTTTTTAGTATAGATTTTTAGTGTTTTTACTAACAAAACCAAACGAATCAAGTATGAAATTGGTTTTTTTTCACTTGTTTATGTTTTTGAAGTAACTGAGAAAACCAAGACATTTAGATACTTAAATAGGTGCATTTCTCCAAAGACAGCAACCCATCATAAGTAGTTCGTTCTTAAATGAAGATGTTATGCATCTGATTAACCATTATGACTGCAAATAGTGACAACGATAAAGGGATGCGGAACAAATGAATTAGGTAGTGTAATGTGGTTTTCACAGTGGAACCGCAGAAAACGAAAGAAATGCAGTTTGTACAAAATTAACTAAAAATGATAATATTATAAATAGTAACTATATGTTACTTGGATGGTGTATTTAGCTTAACCGCACCATGTAGTTAGTCACCATTCATAACTATGAGAATGGTGACAATAATTAAAGAGTACAAAACAAATAAATTAGATAAGGGTGCGGTTTACATAGTACAAACGCACACATCAAAACAAATACAATTCTTATAAAGATACCTAAAAATGATAAAATTATGGATAGTAATTATAAGCTAACCACATGTAACAGTTAACTTAATCACACCTTATGATTTATCACCAATTTACAGTTCACAGCCTATATAGTTTCGAAAAACGCCATCCACTTATCTTGTAAATAAATGACTAATACATAGTCATTCAATTACTCTATATTATGAATGGTAACTATAGAATAATAGGGTGACTATATATTATGAATGATCGCCCATGCTGTTCGATAGTGGATAGATTTCGAAAACTCATAATCGAACCCCACGGTAATTTTATGAATATAAATTCTACATATATATATATTTAATATAGGTTTTGTTATGAAAACGCAGACATTCCGGTTTAACCGGTACAAAACAATAATAAAAAAGAACCAAACGTACAACAATAACTGATTTCTAACCGGCCCGGTTTATTATTCTAGAGAATAAGAGGAGTGATATTTTACCCTTTTTTAGGATATATTTTGTGTTTTTCGTAATGATTAAAACTACTGAATTTCACATTTTTCTGTTTCCAAAGTATTTTTTGTGAAAATAAGGCTTATTAGGTCAAAATGAGCATTTTCTACCGAGTTCAGCAATTCAACATCAGAAGTCCATGTCCGGATGAAGAAGATGGTTAACTTGGATTAAAATGAGGATTTAAGACAATCAACTCACGTGAGTCAGCTGTCACTTGGGCTTGGAATCAAGTCATTTAACCTCAGGAGCAAGGAGTTAAGACCATATCATTGAAGAGATGTCAAAATGAAGCCCACTGGTGATGAATGCCCAACCGATCGACCGCCTAGGAGATTCGATTGATCAAGACCATATAATCACTAGAAACTTCCAAAACATTCTCATATAACGACCATTTCCACTTGAAGATATGATTTTTTTGAAGATTTTCATAAGAGATTCAGAAGATACTCAAGATTGCGTTTCCAGATAGAATCGATCGAATAACACTCTGTTACTCGATCGATCAACAGAAGATAAGTCCAAACTTTTGGTACTTATCTAAATCTACTTCCTGATTTTATTCAACTTCCTAGACGACCCCTTCCGTATAAATATAATAGCATCATAGAAAAAAAAACAACACAAAATTCACAAGCTTACTAGCATCCATGCATAATAGTTTTTAAGTCTTTTCTCTTTCATTTTACTTTGGACTTGCCGTCAAGGGAGAAGTTTGTAATATTTGTCTCTGCAATTCAGAGAAACCTTTATGAACCCTTTACTTTGATTTATATGATTGCAATTTCCATTGTCATTATGTTTCTCATAAGCATGTTTGAGTGGTTTTATAGTTAGAAATAAAGTTTTGCTAAGAGATTTCATGGTTAGGTAGAAAGGCAATAGAATTATGCAATGACTAGTTAAGGCTTACTTTCTTATCGGAATTACACTCATTATCATAAGATTAAATGACTACTAATACACCACTTAGAGTCAGTAATCTAGAACTTGATTTTGAAAGCTGTAATGTCCATTCTCGGAGTAGCAATTGATTTCTTAAGCTTCATGACTAGTCTAAGGACTGAAGGACGGTATGACAAGTTTTCCTAGGGGTTAACTTGGACTCTATTAGATTAGACCAACTAAGCCTAACCAAGGATAGTAAAATATTAGTGATCTCAAGCTATATAGCATTTTTAGAAGACTTACATAATTACTACCTTGAATAATCCGAACCATGAATCTCTGATGCATTACTTGAATTCCTAACGCTTTTATCATCTGATTTATCTCACATTTAATTTGCATTTTTAGTTTTTGCAGGCATCAATCGATTGAATACACTTCTTGTGTTCAACCGAAAGGCATCTCAATCGATCGAATTTTTCTGCATTCGGTCGATCCATCAACCAAAATCTCATATTTGCTGTTTAGCTCGAGTGAAGTCGGACGTGCCACTGCATACACTCTGCTCCTTGTGGATTCGATCTTAAAGTACTACTACGAGACATGTGCGCTTGCATAAACATTTTGGATGAAAACTTAATCCCCATCAGAGAACCCTACAAAACAAAAACATTCCGCAGCCGTGGCTTCATGACCGCCACCCAGATCTTCAAAGAGGCACCATCGACACTCCATTTTCCGGTGGTTAGAAGGCAGCACAATAGACCGGAGAAAGCAGCTAAAAGGTTGAGAAAAAATGGGGATAGGAAGGAGACGCCACGATAAAAGCAGTGAGGCTAGCCTAGACCGGGAGCCGTGACATCGGGGAACCGGATCTGAGTTTGGTGATAAGCTATCCAGCCTTCGGTGCAGTAGAGAAAAAGACCGACACGCCAACTCCTCTGGTCGAGAGCGGCCGCCGAAAAGGCTTCAATCAGAGACGCTCCACCGTCCTCAAAGCGAAATGGATCCAATCGTAAATTCCCAACAGCTTCACCTTCCCACGTGACCCGATTTCTGAGCCGGACGCCTACATCTCGACCACATCGATGTGACCGTAACCTAGATACACTGTGGAGTCGCCTTCAAAACACCGGGAGACTTCAAGGAATCCGGGCCAGATCCAGTCCTCAAAAGATCTGGTCTCGGAAAGTCAAGAACCGGCGAGACTCGAGCTAATCACCAAGTTTGTGTCGTCACCGCCCATGGAGGTTATTAGGATCCAAAGAAGCAAAACCGGGTTGGGAAGGAAACAAGCGAGAGAAGAGAGAAAATGTGGGGAAGAAAAAGTGACCGAGCCGTCTCTGATTCGGCAAAGGCCACTGGAACCGGAGAGGCAAACCAGAGGCAAGGAGTTGTGAGGCTACGGCATACTAGGTGGGGGTGGGGGGAGGGGAGAAGGGAGCAAAAATATCTCTTATAAAAAATATCTGCATATATTCTATATTTTCATTCTTTGAATATGAACTATAATGTATATATAACCACTTCTAAATTCCAGTAAGGTTTTCTTCTTATATATATATTTGGATTATATTATTATTTATTACTTTGGAATATCAACCTTTCTCCTATTCACACCAATTTACAACTATGATTTGTTGGGTATCGTTCTAGTAAAATAAAAAAGAGAGATTTTTAAAAAAATTACCTAGAATTACACAAAATTATATTCAAACTACTATAATAACACACTCAAGGTGGAGTATACTAGAATAACACAAATGTTTTGCTAAAAGACATAATACCCTTTTTCTAATCTAATAATTACAAATGTGCATTTTGACTAATTTTGCCATTTTAAAGAAAAATATATCTAATATAAATTTTAATTAGTACTAAAACAAAAAATTATTAAAGTATTCCTTATTAATATAATAAGTACAAATATGCCATTTTGACTAATTTTTGCCATTAAAAAATAATATATCTAATTTAAATTGTAATTAGTATTAAGACAGAAAATTATTCAACTATTAACCCCAAAACATTCCCTCTTAAAATTATATTTTAGTGAAAACATTTCCCTCTCAAAATTATTCACTAATACCATATGTNTCCCTCTCAAAATTATTCACTAATACCATATGTTTTTCTCTAATATCCATGAACTACATACAAGAACAACTTGGTCCACACAAAAAATAAGAAGAGGAGACTATGAAAGAGGAAAAAGAAAGAGAAGATGAAGAAACTATGAAGAAATCAGAGTGGAAGCCATGGAGGAAAAAAAGAGAGAGCTAAAATATGTTTTCTGCCTGTAGGAGGCATAAGAAGAGATCAGAGAGTAAGAGAAACCGCCATAAAAGGAAAACTCTAATTTTAAGGTAGTGAAAATGTCCACAGTTAAACAAATCTGTCATCGCATAAAACAAATCTGCCACAAGTTTAACCACCAAAACTCACACATCTAATTCCGTGGGAGTTGAACCGTCAATGATTAAATAATTCTGCCACAACGTGAAACAAATCTGTCACAAAAAAATCTGCCACGTGCTTAAACAAATCTGCCACAAAAAATCTATTGTCAAAGAAATTGTTATTCTAGTAAGAAATAAGTCTGCCGTCAATAAGAGAACAAAAATCTGTTGTCACACGATGTCCAATTTTTTGCCCAAAAACAAAATATGTGGCGACGTAAAAAAAATCTACCTTCACGTAAGTGGTATTCCAGTAATTAAATTTTCGACGAAAATAAGCATGTATTATAGCAAATCTGCCGTCAAAGAGAAGTTAAAAAAAAACAAAAAACAAATATGTCGTAACTAGGAAAAACAAATCTGCCACACAAAAATTTAACACGTCGTACAGAAAAAACTCTATCACGGGAAAAACAAAACTGTCACCGCATAACAAAAATTTGAAAATAAACTCTGCCGTAAAAACAAAAATCTGTCATGATAACTTATTCTACCATCGCATGTAATAGATTCTTTGTTATAACTCTGCCACATCCAGAACAATTCCCAAATAGAATAACATATAAAAAAAATCTGTCACGAGCTTACTAAATCTGCCACGACTTAAAAAGTCTGCCGCCACAGTCTCATTAATGCCATTTTCGTCAATATGGTTATTCACAACTTGATTCCTAAAAATCACTAATGGCGTTTTTCATAATTATTTTGTTTTTTCATCGAAGTGTAGAAGATCAAGGTATTTATAAAATATCATTTTTTCCAAAACTTTTACTTGACAAAATAGTAGTTTTCTCTCAAATATGTGTTATTCTAGTTTTTTCCCCATTTTTATAAGGAAGTGAAAAATTTATTTTGTTGTACGATAGTCAACCGTAGCTATCCATTTCTCACAGTACATGATTTGCATTTTATGTTAGTATTTAGTAAACCATTTTTTTTACTAGATAACTCACAAGAGGATACAATCATTCTACATGGGAATATAAACCCCATTATAGGATAGATATACATCCCACAAAGGGGAATAACCAACTCATTTTGATAGATAACAAATCTCACAGAGGAAGAAGCGAGAACTTCTTGAAATGGTAAGATATCTAAAACTTCTAAAGAAAAACTGAGTATGTTTTCGTAGAATAAAATTACATAGTGTGGTATCGTCCCAATGACTAGACTCATATGAGCCAACTATATCTCATTTTATCGGTAAATCCCGATTTGAGATATTACAAAGGAAGGTGTAGCCTAATGGGATATATCCAAATAACATAACAAAGAAGGCACATAAACAAACAACATAAACATAAAATATATCACAGAATACACTAATTAAGCAACAGCAAAAAAATATTTATTATAATTTTCACTTAACTACATGACCATCTGTGAACCACAAAGTAGACCAAGTCACCAATCTTGTTGTATTCTTGAAGCTTATCGAAGACGCTTCTAGGATCGTAAGTAACACCGACCAAAAAGCTTAACTAAACTAGCCAATCTCAATGGGTAACACTGGAAGGGATGCTCTTAAACAACATATTGAAGAGCTTGGTTGTGGACTATGACAATATAAACACTTCTACTTGTCTTTGTAACTATATCGTCGGTAATGTGTCTATCTCTTCTCCCTCTTCCTCAACTATTTTTTCGTCCTCAGGTTCGTTATGTCATATCTCTAATTTTGTCTCATGTGAAAGATTTTCTCTTAGATGAATAATGATGCCTCTCGATGTTAACAATCCTGAAGCCATGTAGGTTCTCCTAATGCGATATACGATTGAAAACGTCCATCGCGTAACACGCTCCGAGCAATATCTCTAACCACCGTATTAGCATGAATGTGTGAGAGCTCAAAAGAAAGGTACTCAAACGATATAGAACGCTGTTGAATGGAGAATATTAAAGCTTCATATTTAGGTCAAGAAGATGGCTTAGTAATAAGTTTTGTTTTTAGGTACTTTTTAAGACCTTACAACTACAATGT
>OVAP01002697.1:0-18629 GCA_900406295.1 Aurinia saxatilis
GAGAAGATGCACCTTCAAGGCCCTGGGCAACTTGTCTCAAATGCAAGTTGTAAGTGCCAGCCTTGATTGTAACAGCCTCTGCACTCTTTACACTCGGGTCACATTCCTCACGCCGGTGGGGACTTGTTCATTCCATAGGTATGTCGGGTGTAGCTAGTCAGCTTGAATCAACAAGTATGAAAATTTTGCTTGCTGGCACAGAAAGATGGTCGTTCCAACAGCCCCTCCAAAATTGACTTAGTATTGTGCTTTGGATGTTAGTCTCATACAGTTTCTTGGTGGGAGAAGAGTGCTTAACTTACATTTATCAATCATCTCCCAAGGTTTCTAAAGAAATTTTGAGTTGAGCTGGCAGGTACTCATGTTTATAAATCCCATTGGTTTTGTCTATCTCTTGAGTTTGTTATGGTTATTCAAATATAATTGTTTCATAAACTGATTTGAATTGCCATGTGGTTAATCCTGAATGAAGACTGGTCTGCATTTACACCGAATCATTTTGGAATTGTTTAGATTGTCATGTTATTCAAAACAACAGTTCGCACTTATGGTTGGTTTGAGTGTTTTAAGATCTCAGGAACTAAGGAATTGAAGTTAATATGAGAAGAAGTCTCAACTGCTCACGCTTCCGCATGCCTACCTCATCATTGTAAAGACGAAATTCTTCAAGCTTTTTCATCCTCCTTCTCGATGAAGTTCATCACTTTCCAGGTAAGTTTTAATTGAATTATGCCTACCAAGCAGGGGGAGAATATGATGATATGGTGAGTTTAAGTTTGTTTAGAATTGAGGGGGAGAATATGAAAAGTCATAACAGTGTGTCTAGACTTAAGGGGGAGAAAACTGTCTAGAATTGAGGTTTAAGTTTAGCTAGAATATGCATTTGAGTAAAATTCAAACACGATTCTATGTGTATTGCTTCGTGGTTGTTATAGTTAATGACTATGTGAGATGAGTATGGCAACTTTCAGTTTCAATTGGCATTTGGTCTTCATGTTGGTACTGTTGACTTTCGATGATAATGTGCACTTGTTTCTAGAGTGGTTGCTTTTTTAGATCAATTTGCAGGAANGTTGGTTCTGTTGACTTTCGATGATAATGTGCACTTGTTTCTAAAGTGGTTGCTTTTTTAGATCAATTTGCAGGAATGTTTGGATTGACAAATTCAATTAAAAAGGGGGAGAATGAAAGTGAAGTGTTTCTGAGGTGTAGTAGCTGTTCAAATTCAATTAAAAAGGGGGAGAATGAAAGTGAAGTGTTTCTGAGGTGCAGTAGCTGTTGCTGGAACAAGTGTGGACGTGTTCCAACAAGGTGTCGCAGACGTGTAAAGAAAAGGAAAGCAGTTTGCGTTAAATACATGAAGAAAGGCATGACGTATTGGATAAGAAGAAAAGCAATATTCATTTATGAGATAATGAATATTTTCTAAAGATCCTAGCCTTAGATGGTTTCTATATCCCACGAATATAAAAGGGATAGTAGGAGGTGTTTTCTAGGGTTAGTCGTTTTAGAAAAGTAAAAGCCTTGTGTAAGATTTTACGTTAGAGAGAGTTTTGATAACTCTGTCCGTTCCAAGAGCTAGTGATTGAAAAAGAATCAGCTAGTTTTTTAGAGGTTTAGATTTCGTTGATAGCAAACTAAGTAGAAGTTTAGGTGTTGTGTAATTCCGCTCAAAGGTTCTTCGAGAAAGAAATCTATAAGAAAATATGTGTCTTATTACTTTTTCATTTCGTTCCTCCTTTACGTGAACTTTGACGAGCTCAAGACATGACAATTTCTCTAGGAAATATTTCAATTGCCCCAGATGACAAATATTTTCCCTATACAATATTATCTCAAGGACCTTCACACGACATGGTATTGGTAATTTATAAGAGTGTCCTGACAAGCACGTGCAGTTAGATTTGGGTTCTTTTCCATAATTATCATAGCGCAAGGAACCCTGTAATAAAAAGGACAATCATTCATTACAAACAGAAGTTAAGGTTTTTGTATATTTCGTTTTTCGAATAAACTTTTAGCATTTCGATTAATTATACGTTGATGACAAGAGTCTCTAGATTTGGAGCATTCTTCAATAGTAATGGCAAAGCTCCCCAATAGATAAATGAGATAGGTTCTTGAACACTGGGATTGCTTCCCGTAAGGTATAGGTAAACAAGGTCTGAAATAAAAAAATATAAAAAATATCAACTAGACTCACATGACTCACATTACAATCCTACGTTTGATCAAAATCCCAAGATTTTAATACTTATAATCGGGGAATTGAAACCAGGATGTCCCGTTGGTTCTGAGACATCCTCTACATGATCAAAAAGAAGAGAATAGAGCACACGTACCTCAAGGGTGTTAAAAGTAGATAAGTTCAGGATCTGAACATTTCTTAGCTCCTTAATCAGATTCTCTAGATTTTCAGCCCCTAAAAGATCGAGCTTCGCTTCAAGAAGGGAGTCAGGATTAACAATTGGATACGCTTTGTGATCAAAACTATAATAATAATCCAAGTAGGCAAGATTTGGTGTATCAAAAGCAAAACTTCCGGATGGGTAATTAGCCGGCCAGCTTCATAGTAAGTCTTTGGAGGGTGGGGCAGGAAACAACAACGGCTTTAGTTTCATACCACACCGAAGCTTTTGTCTGTGTTGCTGAATGTTTGTCAGCGTAAGAAAAATCATAGCAGAAAACAAACCTTATAAAGAGGACAAAACCTGAGAAAGATAATGAGGAAACTCTGACAACAGATTCAGGTTCTATCAAATGTATGCCAACTTGAAATACCGAAGTTGTTACTCATGCATGAGTTAGTTTTTCAAAAGTACCCAAAAAAAAAAAAAAAAGTGATTGACCACATAAAAAAAAATCATGTTGCAACAGATTAACTTGGAGGAATAAATTTGAACTGAATCTTGCACTTGGATGATCAATGTCTGTGGTGAATACAATAGACAAGAGTATCCTGACAAGCACTCACAAATAGACTCAGGTTCTTTTCCACATATGTGATATGTCATAGTGCAACTGTGTAAAAGGATCCTGGAAAAAGAAAAGGAAAAGGATTACAAACAAAAGTGCTCTGTTCTGCTCTGGCTATATTTTGCTAAGATGCTCAGCTATATGCTCAGTTATAAAGAAAGAGAAATACACAACGTAAGCAGTGATCTAAGCACTTTCAACACTCCGATTTTAAAAACATTAAGTCAAGTCAACTTTCAAATGTTGAAGTTTCCAGATTTATCATTTTTGTTCGTATCATACGAAAGCAGAATTCAAGAACACAATAGCAACAATGGCGGATGAAGTGATTCTTTTAGATTTCTGGCCGAGTCCGTTCGGCCTAAGAGCGAGGATCGCGTTAAGAGAGAAAGGAGTTGAGTTTGAATACAGAGAAGAGAATCTAAGGGACAAGAGCCCTTTGCTTCTTGAGATGAATCCGATTCACAAGAAGATTCCAGTTCTGATCCATAACGGTAAACCGGTTTGTGAATCCATGAACGTAGTCCAGTATATCGACGAGGTTTGGTCCGACAGTTGCCCACTCCTTCCTTCTGATCCTTATAAGAGAGCTCAAGCAAGATTCTGGGTCGACTTCATCGACAAGAAGGTACTAAAAATCCATAATTGTAGATTCGTAAATCGGGAATCTTATGTTTTGGAATGTGCAAAATGGCTTAGGTGTTTGAGCCAGCGGATAAGATCTGGTCAACGAAGGGTGAGGTCCAAGAAACAGCCAAGAAAGAATATATTGAAGCACTCAAGATTCTTGAAACTGAGCTTGGTGACAAACCTTACTTTGGTGGAGACAACTTTGGATTCGTAGACATTGCAATGACTGGTTATTACAGCTGGTTCGAAGCCTCTGAGAAATTAGGTAACTTCAGCATTGAGCCAGAGGTTCCCATACTGATGGCTTCAGCCAAGAGGTGTTTGCAGAGAGAAAGTGTTGTTAAGTCTCTCCCTAACCCTGAGAAGATCATTGAATTTGGCTTTAAGATTAGAAAGATATATTGTGTGTGAATCTTCTTACGCATTTGGTTCTTGAATTGATTCCATTTCACGTTCTGTGTTCTCTGTTTCCTTACGGTTTATGTCTTTTTCACCAAGGAATATTTGTTTCTTGTCACTCAAGAAAAAGTTTGTACAGAGCCACGTTATGGAGAATTCGATTTGTACAGAGTCACGTTATGGAGAATTCGATTCGGAAAGCTTTTTACTTGGCTTTATAATCACCAAAAATTATACTAGTCTCACACCTTTTGTAAAAAGTTGGAAATGGAGAATTAGATTCAAACGCCTTTTTCTTGGCTTTATAATTACCAAAAACTATACTAGTCATTGAGCTTCACTAATAGCCGGAAAAAATGGCAGACGAAGTTATTCTATTGGATTATTGGGCTAGTATGTTTGGGATGAGGACCAGGATTGCTTTAGAGGAGAAAGGTGTGAAATATGAATACAGAGAAGAAGATTTGAGCAACAAAAGCCCTTTACTTCTCGAGCTGAATCCGATTTACAAGAAAATTCCGGTTTTGATTCACCATGGTAAACCAATCTGCGAATCAATAATTCAGGTTCAGTACATCGACGAGGTCTGGCCCGACACAAACCCGATTCTCCCTTCGAATCCTTACGAGAGAGCTCAGGCTAGGTTCTGGTCAGATTATATTGACAAAAAGGTCACACATTCTTCCTTTTGGAATGTTTTAATTTTAAGCATTATGATCTCTTACATATTGTGATGTGTTACTAATTCTTGTTTGGGATCAGACGTGTGGACCGTGTAAGGCTTTATGGTCAGAAACAGGAGAGAAACAAGAAGCGGCTAAGATGGAGTTCATCCAAGTACTCAAGACTCTTGACTCGGAGCTCGGAGAAAAATCTTTCTTTGGAGGGAACGAATTCGGGCTTGTGGACATTGCCTTTATCGGATTCTATAGTTGGTTTCGTACTTACGAGGAGGTAGCTAATCTCAGCATCACAGCAGAGTTTCCTAAGCTGATCGCATGGGCAGAGAGGTGTTTGAAGAGAGAAAGTGTGGCTAAGGCCTTGCCTGACTCAGATAAGGTTCTTAAGTCCGTCTCTGAGCATCGGAAGAAAATTTTAAGAATTGATTAAATTCATCCACAAGATTTCCCCTGTGTTTGCTCTGTTCTTCAAGTAACCAAATCATCCTTAGTAAAGGCCTTAACTAGAGCAATCAGACGAAAACAATGTCAATGTAATCATAAGCCAAATAAAAACCATGTGTGACAAATCATCCTAAGTATAGACCTTGGTCAATTGGACGAATTAAATCAGTAAGAGAGGAATCATAAACCAAACAAAAATCTTGTCAATGTAAATTAATTAGCATGAATGACGTATCGAATAAATCTTTTATTTGTTATCCTATACAATATTTTACTAATCATTTTGGAAATCTATAAATGGTTCATCATATGGATTTGTTGTCTTAGCACTTTGCTGCAAGATAAAATATGGTTTGAAGGATTTGTTATGTGGTTCACATGATAACCGAAATAAGAGACTTTGCAGGTCAAGAAATCGAAGTAAATCGGTTCATGGAAGCCGATTCAAAGGAAGCATTGGAGAGGAGAAACAAAGGATCCTCTTCCTCCTCCTCTGGGGTTGGTTTTCGGTTCTCGAGCATATAAAAAGCAAAACGGAAGCTGAGCGTTCTAGACGAGACGAAGAAAGATTGGGGAGAAGAGTACAAGGTAGAAAACAAAGGTGTTGGACACGGGCTAGCTAAGTACAAGAAGAGCTCGGATGCAGACTGTAACAAATGTTCTCTTGTGGTGTGTGTAGACAAGTGATCCTATACAATATTTTACTAATCATTTTTGTGTGAGTATGAGACACAAGATGATGATGTCACACATATATATGGCTCATTTTGGATTCCTTATCCACGAAAATCTCCAAATTATCCATCTTCTTCCATCAAAGCCATTACTAACAACAACACAAACCAATCACGTAGAGAAAGAACAACAATGATGCTTCCGAATGCAAAACTCTCGACCCCGTCCGCAAAATTTCTACCATCATCACCTATAGAACCACCGCATCACAAAACCACCAAAGTATCACTCGAACGAAACTGCAAATTATCGCGTCGTAATCTAAGTAAATCCTCGTTACTTCTACTCCTCAGTACCCAAACCACACTCACACCATTACTCGACTTCTCCAAAGCCCAAGCAGAAAATACAATCGACAATCCCACAAATTGCGGAAACAAAGTAAGCAAAGCAAAATGTTGGATAATCTTAAATCTCAATCTCAGATTCTTTCTAATCTAACAATTTCTCAAATCCCTAAGGTTCCGACGAAGAAAGCATACATCGACGTATCAATCGACGGAGAACCTATCGGGCGAATCGTAATCGGATTATACGGAGACGATGTACCTTCAGGAACAGCTAGATTCAGCAGCATCGTAAGCGGTAAAGCCGGAATAAGTTACCGGAGAAAAGAGTTCGTCAAAATCATGCCGGGATACGTCCAACACGGCGGGATCAGATCTTACGGCGCGGACGCGGATCGAGCCACCGCAGCAGAAGGAAGTTTACAGAATCTAAACGAAGAATGGGAGAGAAGGAAAGAGAGAAATTGTAACGATGTTAAAGCGGGGAGTGTTGGAATCGTGGTGAGAGATCCGTCGAAACCGCCGCCGAAGACGAAGTTAGTGGCGAGGAATGGGAAACTGGAGGTGAAAGAAGAGGAGATCGGGGTGGGACCGAACGGGACGGAGTTTGTTATAACGGCGGTTGATTCGCCGGAGCTGGAGGAATCGGTGCTTGTGATTGGGGAGGTTTTGGAAGGGATGGGTGTTGTGGAGAAGATGAGGGAAGTTAAGACAGTTAGGGATAATACTACTTCTCCTTATTTCAGGTAAATGATTTTCAATCATATTATTCACCCTTGCTATTTGAATTCTGAGTTTTAGATTTTGTGGGGTTGTGGTTAATGGTGTAGGGTGGCTAAGGTGATCGGAGATAAACGAGCCGTGGTTGCGGAGAGAGGGTTTAATCGGCCTTATTCAAAGGTTGTGGTGACTAATTGTGGTCTGATGGAATCGCCAGAGACTCTATGATGATGAGCTTATGTTTGTTGAGAACCCATTTTTTTTGTGGTATATATATGCAAGATGCAATGTACTGGTTTAGAAATGTCGATTTTGGCATATGTTTTATTATGATTAAGATTCATCACATGCTAGGCTATTCTACTTTGCTATTCATAAAGTGATACATGATTTCACTGAAAAACAAAAAAATCGGGAAATTTCTAGCACAAATGATTTTTCTTCCTAATGTTCCTTTGAAGTTTTGCCAAAGGATAGAAGAGATGAACATAAGGGCGGCAATCATATGTATTATCATATAAATTAGTGGAGAGATCTTAGGAGAACATGCCACATAGCTTATGGTTAGCCTGTGGAAAGATGCAAAAACAAAGCAACACTCCTTCTTTTGGACTTTCTTTACGTTAGAAACTACTACTGATCATAATCTCGTGGTGGTTGTCTCAATCTCTTAGAATAGGTGTTTCATCTGGTATTAATCCTCTAAACTAGTATTTCTATTACTCCGGTATTTCAAGTTGTAAGAATTATATCAAACAACTGAAGTAAGCCTCGGTTTAGTTAATGGTTTTTTCGTGTCATTAAAAACTCAGGTACTTTGTGGTTTTGCTAATGTCTTTGTCTATTTAAATTCAGGCAAATTCATTTACTTTGGTTCTTGGGGTTGGCATTGTCGACCTTTTTTTTTTGGTATAAGTAGGATGCCGAACCAAAAACCAAAATCATCATCGACATTCAGTGATTGTTTTTGGAGTTCCAACCGAATGAAAACCTAAAACCAAAATTCGAATAATTCGGTTCGATCAGTTTAATTCGACTCCATTCAGGTAAAAGTCACGGTCTACTCCAAACCAGTTAATATAACAAATCAATCTTAAAAAATTTTGAGAAAAGAAATCTCAAAATGTGTTGGTCCACAATTAAAGCCCAACTAAACTCTGAAGCCCACGAATAATCCAACTAAAATTAGGGTTTCTATGTTATCTATCTTCCGCCTCTACTTCTCCCTCATACTCTCTCAGCCGGAAAAACTTTCGTACGCTCTAGTGTCTGCAACTGAGAGAAAGCAACCATGCCGGCGAAACAGAGGACAGTGAAGGTCAGCAGAAACCCTGATCTGATCAGGGGAGTAGGCAAATACTCGAGGTCCCAGATGTACCACAAGAGAGGTTTATGGGCTATCAAGGCCAAAAATGGTGGCGTTTTCCCTCGTCACGACGCTAAGTCGAAGGTTGATGCTACAGTCGAGAAGGCACCGAAGTTCTATCCAGCTGAGGATGTGAAGAAGCCTCTCGCCAACAGACGCAAGCCAAAACCCACCAAGCTCAGGTACTTTGTTGTTTTGCTAATGTCTTTGGCTATTAAATACTGATTTGCATGTAATAGATTCTTTGAAAATCTGCCGGAATACTTCAACTAGTTACAGTGTCAATTGCTATGATGTTTGGAAGAATACTGGAAATGAAATGTTTAAGAAGATAACCTTGTTTGGTGTCTGAGATTTGGTGGGATTTATTTTGTTTGTCAAGTCATGGTTTTTGGAAAATTTGTCTTGCATTTTGTACAAAGAGTCTATTTTGCTTATACTTGCATGTTATTCGTAGTCATTTTATCCCCGTATATGTTTTGGTTGTAATCTGATCATCTTATATATGTATTGCAGAGCTAGCATCACCCCAGGGACAGTGTTGATTATCCTTGCTGGTAGGTTCAAGGGAAAGAGAGTTGTCTTCCTTAAGCAACTTCCTTCTGGTTTGCTTCTTGTGACTGGTGAGTTTTATTTTTAAGACATTTCTCTCACTAATTTTGCTTGGATTGTTCTGTTTATTTTAATCTGACATGTTCTTGTTTTGTTCTTGACCTTCAGGACCATTCAAGGTCAATGGAGTTCCTTTGAGGCGTGTTAACCAAGCCTATGTGATCGGCACTTCCACTAAGGTTGACATTTCTGGAGTCAGTCTCGACAAATTCGATGATAAGTACTTTGGAAAGGTTGCTGAGAAGAAAAAGAAGAAGGGAGAAGGAGAGTTCTTTGAGGCCGAGAAAGAGGTACTTTAAACTCTTTTATCAAATTCATCTTTTTGTACACTCAGATGTGTTAGTTTCTCGTGGAGTAATAGAAGATACAAGTTGTGTTCTTTATACATTACGAAATCAGAATCTGTTATTGACCACATTATGCCCTTTTGGATTGTGCAGGAGAAGAAGGAGATCCCACAAGAGAAGAAAGACGACCAGAAAACCGTGGATGCAGCTTTGATCAAAGCCATCGAAGCAGTTCCAGAGTTGAAGACTTACCTCGGTGCAAGGTTTTCACTGAAACAGGGAATGAAGCCCCATGAGCTTGTTTTCTAGATTTCATTATATGAGTTTTCTAGAGTATCTGTCTTATCAAGTATTACCTTCTAAATGGTTGGTCTTGTTCTTGTTCACCAATCAAAGACAAATTTTTGGCTGCGACATTCTGTATTCTCTGCTTCACATATGGATAATTTATCAATCTTGTTTTTGGACGTGAGGTTTGTAGCAATGGAGTTAGTTTTCAGACGATTTTATTAGTAATGTTATGGCATGGTAAGAAATCCTTGAATTGATATTATGACATTGCTTCTGAAAAATTTGAAATAAACATTTCGAAGATAATATAATTTGCTTACATTCTACTTTGAATGTTGTTACATCCTTATTACTATTCTCTCTCAAACACAAAGATTAAGCAGGAGGAGCTACTACACGAGCCTGATCACCATCTTTAGGTGTTTCCTTGCCGGCACAGTCAGCAACTTTAGAGCCGGCCTCGACATCTCCGGTCAAGCATCGTCTCCACTTCCGTCTCAACCACCCTAAAATCCCACCACTCTTAATCATGTCCAATGGATTTACCTCGGCCACTAAAGCCGTTTTCTGGCGGCGTCTTCTTGCGCATATCCGGCCCAAGAAGCAGGAGAGAACAGCAAGAACGACTAGAACAGAGATGACTGCGAAAAAGGGTCCAATGGAACCGTAAGGGTAATGGCTTGGACCACTTGGTGCTGCGACTAGGTTAGCATTATTTGCTGTAGGTTCGATCTCATTGCCTACTAATGGCTGTTGAGGTTGTTGGGTAGGAATAGGATACAACGAACTGCTGCTAGTAGCCATAGCCATTGGATTTTTTTTAGTGATGCTTTGGTTTTTGGAGATCAAGATTCAGCTTACAGTATGCATATATAGGCATGTGCACATGAAGATAGGTCTTGTGAAGAGCTTTTATCCGACCAATGTTTGTTGAATAAGGACATGGAAAGGTGAATAAAGGGGATAAATCCTCATCAGCTTCTTGAAAAGCTTCTCAAACTCTAGTATATCAAAATTATATTAATCCATTTCTCTCTTAGAGGTGAAGGAAACATCGACTTTAATTCAATTTTTGACGCTTGTGCCAACATTACTTAGTTCTCTTTTTTATATATATCTGGGATGGTTATCTCTAATGTTTTTTATGTATACCAATTGTGGTATTACAATCATCGATGTATGTTTCGGGAATTAGTCTATAGATTTAGAGATAAAAAGCAATTATATGAGCCTTCGCATGGATTTACGAGATTTGGTCCGAGTGGCTAACTCTTCTAGTCTGGTAGAGATTTCGACACCAACAGTTTGGATTTTAGTAAATTTGAAATTGAAGTGCTTATTTTTTCCGCTAAATTGGATCATTATATTAAGAATAAGAATAAAAAGACTACACAGAGGCCACCTTCGTAGAGCCTAGACATTGTAGACAATCCTCTGTTTCGTGGATCAGGTATAAAAAACTACATATAGCAAAAAAATGAAGAAACCTTTCTGCTTATAAAGCCCATCCTGATTTTAAAAAAGCCCATTAGGAACAATTTTGGCCCACATTGACTTAGGGTTTCTGCTGTCCATTGCTATCTATCGCTAGACTGTGTGTGTATATTACCAGCCGGAAATTTTACCTCACTCGCTTCTCTAGGGTTTGTGCAACCTGTAACGTACCGAGAGAGAAAGCAACCATGCCGGCGAAACAAAGGACAGTCAAAGTTAGCAGAAACCCTGATCTGATCAGGGGAGTAGGCAAATACTCGAGGTCTCAGATGTACCACAAGAGAGGCTTATGGGCTATCAAGGCCAAAAATGGTGGTGTTTTCCCTCGTCACGATGCTAAGTCGAAGGTTGACGCTACGGTCGAGAAGCCACCGAAGTTTTATCCAGCTGAGGATGTGAAGAAACCTCTCGCCAATAGACGCAAGCCAAAACCCACCAAGCTCAGGTACTTTGTGGTTCTGCTGGTGTCTCTAGATAGATACACTGTATTGCTTGTCTTGGTCTGAAGCAGTTGGCTTAGAGTAGTGATTTACTTAGAGGGTTTGTATTAGATTGTTCGAATCTTGTGAAAACACAAATTTTCATGATCATTTTAGATAGTTTGTGTGTAGCGTTTTTGGAATTATTGTAGAAATGCACGAGTTGGTGAAGATTTTAATGTTATATTTGTATACTAAAGTCTGAAATGTTCTTAATTTATGTGAAAAGATTACGAATTGTGGTTATGCTTCTCATGTTGTTAGTAATTAACTCTTTGTAGTATGTTCAAATGATCTGAATTATGTATCTGACACAATCGAATCTTCTTCTATATGTATTGCAGAGCCAGTATCACCCCAGGAACAGTGTTGATTATTCTTGCCGGTAGGTTCAAGGGAAAGAGAGTTGTCTTCCTTAAGCAGCTTCCCTCTGGTTTGCTCCTTGTCACCGGTAAGTTCTTTTTATCTGTTCTCGTGATCTTCCCACATTCGTTAATTTTTCTGTTTGGATAATCTGACATGTTTCTGTTTTGTGCTGAACTTTCAGGACCATTCAAGGTTAATGGAGTTCCTTTGAGGCGTGTTAACCAGGCCTATGTGATTGGCACTTCCACAAAGGTTGACATTTCTGGAGTCAGTCTCGACAAATTCGATGATAAGTACTTTGGAAAGGTTGCTGAGAAGAAACATAAGAAGGGAGAGGGAGAATTCTTTGAGGCTGAGAAAGAGGTATTACATTATTATTCTTTGGGGCCAAAACCATGATCATTGATTGATTGAGAAGGGATTTTATATATTGCATATGATAGAATTCAATTCTACACGTCCTGCCCTCCAATAAATTTGTTTATTTCAGTTTATCCTAGAAGAGTAGACAATGAAATTCTTTACCTTTATTCATTACCAAACCAATATGTGTTGTTGACCTTGCGGGTTTTGTTACGTGCAGGAGAAGAAGGAGATCCCACAAGGGAAGAAAGACGACCAGAAGACGGTGGATGCAGCTTTGATCAAAGCCATCGAAGCAGTTCCAGAATTGAAGACTTACCTCGGCGCAAGGTTTTCACTTAAACAAGGAATGAAGCCCCATGAGCTTGTTTTCTAGATTTCGTAGCCTTTTTCTGAGGTTTCTAGAGTATCTGTCTCCTGAAGTTTTACCCTCTAAATCGTTGTTTTGTTCTTGTTCACTGACCAGAGACATAAATTTTTGGCTTTTTCATTTCTATATTATCTGTTTTTACATATGGATAAACTATCTTACTTTAAATGGGAGATCTGAAGCATTTTTTCTACCACCACTATGTGTTTCACATTTTGGGACGTAAGTTTCAAAAATCATGTAGGGGCACAAATCAACTGTAGGAGCCTCGATAATCTTCTTCATTGTGGATTGTCTCCTTGAGAGCCCAAGCTATGGCAATACTGATGCATGAAAGGACTAAAGCAGGGTAAGAAAACATAGAGAGATACTTCCATTGATGGACAATGGCTTTCAGGATGCTGAGCTGACAACCTCTGCAACTCAAACAATACTCGTAAGAACATTCTTCTGGAACTTCGTTTTGTACATACTGATGTTTCCAGCTCCATTCCCCTGGCTTATCGAACATCGTCCTATCCCCACATCCATATGGTTGCGAGCAGCAATAAGTCTGCATATAAACATGTATAGATTTCATATGAGCAAAGCCATAGATTCTTTCAACATATCTTTTATTAATAGTAAAAGATTAAAAAAAAAATACTTACCCAAACGTTGCTGTTTTTGCTGGCATTGAAATTACAGTCATGATTGTGAATAATACACTCTGTTACGGTATCAAATTTCTCCCGAGAGACGAGCCGGCCAAGCAATTGATTCACACTGCGGTGATCATGTGCGGGATTCTTGGCAATGCCGAAAGTCGTGTTGTAAATGAAGCATTTGGTTGAGTAAGAAAGTACAATGATTATGACCAAAATCATAGCATAGAAAAAGAATAGGAAAAGGCGTTTAGAGCGGCAACAGATTGCATATAAACCGATCTGAGGAATCACTGAAAGGATCAGACCGAGTAACAAGAATTGCCCCGAGGTTTCTTGAATGCAAGAGGACACGGTTGCTTTTTGGTAAAGACCTGTTCCCATCATTGTGAGACCTATACAGATCATGATTATGGTCGTCATTGTTAGCAACCCAGTTTTCACTTCTGACATATTTTAAAAATTTCACAAAACCTTCAAATTCAAGAAAACTGTTACCAAAATTTTCTTATAAAGAGATGTGAACAAGGAGATGAATAAGTGAGAACATAAACGTTTTCTGGTGCTGTCTTACAGAAACTTTTTGGTTTGGTTTGTTTGTTGTTAAGGTGGTAATTAAGAATAGTCTTTGGGACTTTGGGAGTTAAGATTGTTAAGGGTCTTGTTTGTTTGGGAAAAATATTTACCTATTAATAGAAAAGTTGTTCTTGTTTCATTTGGGGAATTTTTAACCCAATCAAGGTTTCAAAATTACTCCAAGTTGTGACAGTAAAAAATCTTTTTAATTCATTTATGATTAATTATAACTTTTTTGAGTTATGGTGGACAGTTACAATAACAAAGAATTAAATTACAAACTGGTGAGCATTCTGGTGAGCAATGCCTTTTTTCTATTGGATTGACCAACTGTGAAAGTGAAGCTTGAGAAGGTAATAAATCAACAGAAATCCTTTCATGTAACAAACGTTTTCCTTCAACTTCTACCGATATCATTACTACAACATAAAATATAATAACATAAGTAATACATGATAAATTAAAATTATTCATTGTAAATATGATTTGGTATATTTAAATCAATTTTGTATATAAAACTCTTAGGTAAATCTTTTACATTATATCAAATAAACTTTAAAACACTTAACTTACCAATAAAAACTATAAGAGCTATGAAAGCAGATGTCAATGAAATCTTCTCCATCATTATCACAATATGTGTTTCCGTTTTTCAAGAGATGATGACAATGGAAAATATTTGATATGTCTTGAACAATGTATAGTGTTTATATAGAGTAGTTAAAGTGTGGCATTTTAGTAAAAACAAAATCAGATATATATATATATATATATATATATATATATATATATATATAAAAAAAATATATACTATACACAAAAAAGTTTATTTTTNATATATATATATATATATATATATATTAAAAACTAATATACCATGTACAAAAAAGTTTACTTTTTTCACTAAAAATATAGGAAAAACTTTAAAAATTAGTATCTATAATTTAAGATCAGTCAGCCAACTTTACCCAACATTTTATTTCTTTTCCTAAAAATGTATAGACTAGAATCTGTCAAATAGTCAAATGTATACACATAGGTTCCTAAAATAGTTATATAGAAATAAAGGAAAAACCTTAAAAATAATTTGTGGAACTATGAAACCAGTCAGATCCTACTTGACCCATAAGTGGATATATATGCATAATTATGGTTTATGTAGGATTTTAAAATAAATGTTTTAGTGTTCCATATTATAAATCATTATTGAACTTACAAGTAAAAGCTAAAAGGACAATAAAGCCAATTCCAATGAAATTGTTTGGGTTTAATGCAAAAAAACCCTTCAACTCGATTTTTTTTGCAAGTTTACCATCGACGTTGGAAAAATGCAAAACAATCATTCAACTCAACTAAACCGTGCAATATAACTCTTCAACTCAACTAAACCGTGCAATATAACCTCCCGCTGTATTTTTACTATCCGAAAATGGTACAAAATTATTTAAAATCAGTTTTTCTCTAGATTAAAACTCGCAACATATTGGTGTTCTAATAGGCGTGTACACAGTAAGCTAAGTAAACATTTCATAATAAACTATCTTAGATTTTTTTTATAGACTGTATTTGATTCTTAAGGATATAATTCATATAGTCGTGATACAGTTAATAATTATAAGCAATTAAAAAATATAGTCGTGATATAATTGATAAAAAAAGAAGAAGTAGCGTTCCATAATATTTAAGTGTACAAAGACTATAAATTACAAAAGAGAATCAAACACTTCTTTGTAGACGGCATTGGTAGTCCTTTTATGCAGCTTCCCTTCCTTATATGTTACTAGAACTTTGATTCCAGATCTCGACTTGACTGTTGAAAGTGCAGCATATTGCTGTCCGTAAGAGAATACACGCCTAGGTAGAAACAAACACACATGTTCAAGAGATTGTCCCTTGCGCTTATTAATTGTTATTGCAAAAGCTAAAGTCACCGGAAAATGCCTTTGATGCATGTGGTAAGGTAACTTCGCATCTAGAGGGATAACAAACATTAGGTATCATAACGGACTGATCGACCAAGCTATCATTCCCATATATTATCCTAACTTGAAGAACATGCTCAATCATCCGAACCATAATATAGCCTAGTCCCATTACTAAAAATATACAGTTAATAATTATAAGCAATTAAAAAATATAGTTATGATATAATTGATAAAAAGAAGAAGTAGAGTTCCATAATATTTAAGTGTACAAAGACTATAAATTACAAAAGAGAATCAGACACTTCTTTGTAGACGACATTGGTAATCCTTTTATACAGCTTCCCTTCCTTATATGTTATTAAAACTTTGATTCCGGATCTCGACTTGACTGTTGAAAGTGCATCATATTGCTGTCCATGAGAGAATACACGCCTAGGTAGAAACAAACACACATGTTCAAGAGATTGTTCCTTGCACTTATTAATTGTTACTGCAAAAAACTAAAGTCACCGGAAATTGCCTTCGATGCATGTGGTCAGGTAACTTTGCATCTAGAGGGATAACAAACATTAGGTACCATAATGCACTGATCGACCAAACTATCATTCCCATATATGATCCTAACTTGAAGAACATGCTTAGTCATCCGAACAATAATATAGCCTAGTCCCATTACTAAAAATATACATAATAATACCAAAATATTATGTATATTTTAGATTTTATTAACGTTTTAAGAATTATATAAGTAGTTTAAAATTATTATAATCGATAATTAAATTGTATTTTAGTTAATAGTTAAAAATATATAATGAATAAAAATGATATACATAAAATTGAAAAATGATAACAAAACGCAAAATTCTAACAAAACTAATATTATTGCCGTAGCAAAATAATAAAAATATCCTTTATATACGGATTTAGTAGGTTAATTTGCTTTATTATTTTATATATTCAGTATGTTAACTAAGATGTTTAATTATTTTTGTTAACACTTAATAATATATACACTGATTTGGTGGATATTTGGTCAGTTTGGTGCGGGTTTTTAAGTTCTTTTGGTTTTTATAGTAATACAGAATTGAACCAAAATATAATTATAATTTGTTTTGTTTTATAACTTGATTGGTTTATTCGATTAATTTTTTTTATACGGTTTATTTCGGATACATCAGTTCTTTTTAAATAGAATTTTATGTGTTCATTAACATATAACGGACCCCAAAAAAATGAAGGGAGTGTTAAGCATATTCATGTAGTACCTGCAATGTATTTATTGACCAGAAAGTAGTAATGACAAAACCTGTAAGATTCTCCGGGGTGTGAAGTGGGATAGAAGGGATTTCATAATTCATAATTGGGGTTTTGAATAAGACAACCTTTTTATTTTTCATTTTTTTTCAATCGGAAAAAGTAATACGGGAGGTGTTAAGGACACAGGTGGTGCATGGTTGTCATCAGCTCATGCCGTAAGGTGTTGGGTTAAGTCCCGCAACGAGCGCAACCCTCGTGTTTAGTTGTCACCGTTGAGTTTGGAACCCTGAACAGACTGCCGGTGATTAGCCGGAGGAAGGTGAGGATGACGTAAAGTCATCATGCCCCTTATGCCCTGGGCGACACACGTGCTACAATGGCTGGGACAAAGGGTCGCGTTCCCGCGAGGGTGAACTAACTCCAAAAACCCGTCCTCAGTTCGGATTGCAGGCTGATATTGAGCATGTTTTTCATCTCTTCTCGAGAAACAAGTGGGCTATTTCTTTGCAAAGTTGTGCTCAATTTCATATGTGGCAATTCCACCAATATCGCTTTGTTAGTTGGGGGAAGAATCCGCACGAATCGGATTTTTTTTTATCTAGTATCCCATTACTTTGATTGGGCTGAAAAATCTCAATGACAACTCACCTCGGCAAGTACTTTGATTGGGCTGAAAAATCTCAATGACAACTCACCTCGGCACCTGGTGAAGCTTGTAGTATATCATGTTTTTGTTATGACAGCGATTATGATTCCCCAACAAAAAAATATTTTTCAAACACGATTATACAAACCTACATATTATACAACATTGAAGATTATCTAAAAAATATACAAACCATCATAGAGTACTTTTAGAACCAAGATACAGAACCGTCGTCGCATACTCGACCTGTCGCTGCATCCGAGCTATGGTTCATCTCCATTATGCAATTTCAAGCACCAAACTTCGCCATTTTTTCTTTTCTCATTAGAGACTCTTTCTATGCGTTTTGTATTATGCGACTCAACTTGTTCATTAGCTTTTCCAATGACAATCTCCTTGCTCTTTTCACTTGACCTTCTGTTATTTTCCTAGCTTCATGATTTCTGATTTCTCCTAAAAGGTTCTACTTTGATTTTCTTTTATGTGAAATTTTCTTATCACAATCCAATGTAAATCTCTGAAAATTTGAGATTCTCTGATTTCAATCTTCTTTGAATCTTTCAGGTGTTTCTTGTGAGAAGTTCGACTCATTTTATTATGAAACTAATGTTACACAAAGATTTTAATATCTTATATAATGAGCAAAGGGACAATCTTCATGGTTAAAATATATAATACAATTATGTGCACATAAACAGTTTAAATTTATATGAACCAAATTGCATTCGTGCTTTTATATATATTACATTTTTAATAGTTATTGATGATTTAAAAACATATAAATCATTTAAATTTATTATAGTTGAAAACTTCTAAAATTCTAAATTTCTGAATTTCATGACATCAATAATTGTACGGAAATGCAAGCTGGCCAAAGTTCAGGTCAATCAAGTTCTCATTTACCCCTGCCCGGACCAGCAATTGTCTATCATCCGAGAGAAGACATGGAAGAGGAGGTCGAAGAGCAACACTTTCAGGATCAAACGGGGCCTTACCGAGAGATAGCCCTAGATGACCAACTTCAAATTGATCATCACACACCCTATGTAAGAAGCTCAATCATCCGAATCACAGAAGACATC
>OVAP01002698.1:0-18628 GCA_900406295.1 Aurinia saxatilis
CTCTATTTTAAACAGTTGGAAGAAAATTACATAAAATTATGAATAACATTTCGCAACATATTTAATTACTGAATCTAACTTTGTTGTTCACAACTTCATAAAATTATGAATAACATTTTAAACATTCTCCCACTTCTTAAAAATAAAACTAGGCACCGTGATTAAAAATTGCTATTTTCTTTTTATATTCTCAGGTGAGGGGAAAGTTTACATCAGCTCAGACAGTATTATTCCTGAAGATGTTGACCTTAATGACGATGTTGTTTACCCCACCGAGTTTCTTAACGATATCCGTGTATATCGCTTACCGAAACACGAATTGAAGTTGAAAGTGGGTGCTCCCGTAATGTGTATGCGGAATATTGATCCAAAAGGGGGACTATGTAATGAAACACGTCTGATAATTACTCAGATGCAACGTCACATTATCGAAGTTGTCATTGTAATCGGAAGTGATAAGAGGAAAGGTGAAAATGTTTTAATACCAAGGATGTATTTGACACCACTGGATGGAAAGTTTCCTTTCAGAATGCGTCGCAAACAATTTCCATTGAACTTAGCTTTTGCAATGACGATCAATAAAAATCAAGGTTAATCACTTGAGAGTGTCGGAATATATATACCCATGTCAGTTTTTTCGCATGGACAACTTTATGTCGCGTTATGCAGAGTTAAGTCTAGGACCGAACTTAAAGTTTTAATCACAGACCAAGACGGAAAGGATCCACTAAAAACCATGAACGTGGTTTACCCGGAAGTATTCAATAATTTGCAATAGGTTTCCATTATAGTTTATCTGCTTTTTTGTTGTTATCGTTTTCAAACACTTTCTTACCTTTTACAATACTATTTTACGAGAACTTTTCATTGGATGACACTTACGTTTTTTTCTTCACCTTCTACTTTCGAAAGAACACAAAACAAATTTTTTTTTTTTTATCGATTACATTCAAGTCCGCACAGGGTGCGGGCCAAAATCCTAGTATTTATTTAATCTGCTTCGTGAAGTTTTAATACTTAAACTTATAGGCAACTTAAAGTCTCTGTGGATTCGATCCCTAAATACTACAACTAATTAAATGTGCTCTTGCAGTTAGCTCTTATGGTAAATTTGAGCATATCAATAAATATATTGTTCGTCATTTCATTTCACAAGCTTTTATCATCAAAAACCTAAATATTTAGTAATTTTTTGTTTCCTCTGAATGTTTATGAGATTTTAAGAGTTGATTTTTGCTTAATCAAAATCTTAATCTCTTTTTTAATCATTGCTTTCTCTAGATTTTCTTATTACTTTCATTTCTTTAAATATGAGTGATATATCTCATATTTTACCGGTTTTTATGATAATAAACATATAATTATTTATATTTTAGAGTCTATATTGTTATTATTAGAGGTTAAATGAGTCTTTAGTTGCATGGATGAGTTTTGGCCACTTGGTGAATTTAGGATAAATTATGGAGCAAAGGGAAGCAAATAAGTAGAATGACAATGCAGAAGCAGTCCAAAGTGTTTTAAATATCGTGTCAGACGAAGGTCTTTTCTCTGAAATTGTAATCTCAAATTTGGACATGACATAGGAAATTGAGCTAGCTTCACTATGGCGGTGGTTTCAACTCATTCTGATTATTGCTTGAGGAGATATGACGGTTTTAGTGAAGACATGTCATTCTGGCGGGCAGAAGAAGAAAATTTCCAATTTTCATTCGGGAAAAAGAAAGGAAATTCGAGCTTTCCTTATTTTAGCCAAAAGGCAGACGTTTTTGGGCATAAAAATACTAGGTTTTGGCCATTGTTTAGGCTGATGCATAAATTTACTTTGAGAGAGTTTTAGGGAGAGAGATTTCTTGAACCCTTATTTTATTTTCTCTTGAATATCTTATTGCTTTCAATAAAATTGCATGATGTTTTGCTTAGATATGTCTGAGTAATTCTCTTGTTAGGCTTAGGGTTCTTAGGATGTAGATGATTTATTGATTGTCATAAGTCTAAATTCGGTTGAAACCCTTAATTTTTCCTCTAGATTGTGCTCATTGCTAGTTCATAGGTTAGCTATCCTTGAACTAGATCATATGTTAATTATTATACATGGAAGTGTTAATAATTGCTTGAACCCATCTTAGTAGGAGTAAATTATCTATTCACAAAGGAATTTGGTCTAGATAGTTTATGAACAATTGAACCTTTGCTCATTGCATAATTAATCCCTTAGGACTCACAAAGGAATTTGGTTTGCTAGGAATTAATTATGGATTGCATTCACAATGGAAGTTGGGTTGCATTACAATAGGTTTCATGTTTAGAAATTAAGTGGTACCTATTTTATCCGTGCAGTGTCGAACGACACCACTCTTGGTGTCGATCGACACTCGACGCGTCTGACTACAATTTTGATTCTTTACCTGAAGTTCCCAAGGCCTAACCTTGCTTTCAATTGTCTAAAACCCACCATAATTTGTTAGTCACTTGCATTAATTTAAACAACCAAAAACCCTTGTCCTAGATTTACTTTAGAGTTACTAAATTAGTTTTCAATTTATTGGTCCTTGTGGATTCGAACCCTAAGTACTACATCGCTTTAGCTGTGCTCTTGCGGTTAAATACAAATGGTAAACTTTTGTATATCAATGAGTGAGTAGTAATTTTATTGACTGATGAGTTTGATAGATTAAGGTTCAATTAGTGGATTATCTTGTGGATTATGGTTAGTAGTTTAGTCTCCTTAAACAATTTGTGTGCTTAATGCTTGCTTAACTTGATCACTTAAGTTTAGAATTAAGTATTTCATTGGGCCTGAAATGTGTTCGTGAAGTTCCCGAAAGAACAATTGTTTTGTTTTATATCTTTAACCATTGGAAAATGAGTTAGTGGTTGTTTGAACTTGTGTTTATGGCTTGGAAATTATTAGATTGACAATTGAAAAATTATTCAATTTAATGACTTTCAAAGGAATTAACATCAAAGGGATTTGCGTTAATCTATAGATTAGTGGTTCTTTTCCTAGGATTGTAATTATTTGTTTTTAGCTAGCCTCCATAAGATTATTACTAGTTAGCCATGATCAATCGTCAATATCCATCAATCAATATCCGTTTTTATTGAATCCAAAAATCGTTTTTGATCCTCATTAGACGTTCTGCTTATTTTGATTAGTTACTTATTTTGTTTGATCACCTAGTTATTATGCGCTTAGATCACTAATTAATTACTTGTTTTAAGAATTTATACAAAAAAACAAAAAAAATCATTTGATTGGTTTAGCTTAATTAGAATTTATTGTGCTTAATGTGTTAATTGTTTCCCCTTTTTGAATCGATCCTTAAGCCATACTACAACTACTTAAGTGAGTTGTTAGGTAGCACGAGGTATAGTGTGAGCTATACCAAATATAGATTATCAAATGGCGCCATTGCCGGAATAAAAACTTACATCAAATTGGGGCCGTTGCCGGCCCTTAGGAGTTTATATTTTGCTTAGACTAGGTATAATTTTTGGATGTCAAGCTAGTGAAATTAAGCAAGCTCACTTGAGAGGCAATCTCATGATATCCTTTTTAACCGTCAAGCTAGAGACGTTAAACAAGCACACTTGTGAGATATTCCATGTTATCCTTATAAATAAAAACTTGTCTTTTTCTATTGCCATCTTTAAGTTCCTTTCAGGTTTATGGAGTTTTGGGAGTTGGCTCAATGATCTCACAATTTGGTGGACCAAGTGGATGTTAGACAGTTAAATATGGGTTTGGATAGATAATAGCGTTGATACACAAAAGTTTACCCTTTGTATTTAACCACAAGAGCACAGCTAAAGCGATGTAGTACTTAGGGATCGAATCCACAAGGACCAATAAATTACAAAATAATTTAATAAAATTTAAATTAAATCTAGGACAGAGGTTTTTAATGTGACTAACTAGCAAGTAACTAACACATTATGATGGAATTTTAAACAATTAAAAGCAAGGTTAGGCCTTGAAAACTTCAGGTAAAGACTCAAAACTGTAGCCAGACGCGTCGAATGTCGATTCGACACCGCACAGTTAAAGAAGGTACCACTTAATTCCTAAACATGAATCCTATTGTAATGCAAACCAACTTCCACTATGAATGCAATCTATAATTAATTTCTAGCAAACCAAATTCCTTTGTGAGTCATAAGGGTGTAATTATGCAATGAGCCTAGGTTCAATTGTTCATAAAGTATCTAGACCAAATTCCTTTGTGAATAGATAATTTACTCCTACTAAGATGAGTTCAATCAATTATTAACACTTCCATGTATAATAATTAACATATGATCTAGTTCAAGGGTAGCTAATCTATGAACTAGCAAAGAGCACAATCTAGAGGAAAAATTAAGGGTTTCAACCTAATTTAGACTTATGGAAAACAATAAATCATCTAAACCCTAAGAACCTTAAATCTAACAAGATAATTACTCAGACATAGCTAAGAAAAACATCATGCAATTTAATTGAAAGCAATTAAATGCATATGCACTAACTAGGTAGGTGGTTTTATCAGGCATGTGGTTGTGAAGGAGAGAAAGTCGTTTACAAAATTAATTTTCTACATAATTAGGTACGTTAGAGAGTTTTTTTTTCCTAAAAGTTTAGGTACGTTAGAGAGTTAGCAAATAAATGTTACCATGGATAAATTCACACGCTAATTCAATGCCTAGATTTGTCGCAAGTTACAGTGTATTTTGTGAAGAATTTATTTCCTCGGAAAAGGACTTTGCGAAGATTTCCAGTTTGCATTGAACGATTAGCAAATATTTACAATTATTTAATTTCTCATTAGCAAACATTTTGAGAGAAATTTGTTAGATCGAATACGAATCAGGTAATGTTAGCCTTAGCAAGAGGTAGTGAAGTACTGGTTCTTCGTGACTGGGGGGAAATTTTGGTTTGCCCATCGAGCAGGTTCAAAAAGTCAATATAATAAGATACAGATAACAAATCATATAATAGGAAAACTAGCGTGCAAGATGTGGGGGGCACCGGAGGAAACTGTTCAGCATGTACTATTTGAATGTCCCCCTGCTTTACAAACCTGGGCTTTATCGGTAATCCCCTCAAATCCGGCGACCTTTCCGATGTCATCGGTCTTTGCTAATATGGATTATTTATTCTGGAGGATTCCGGAGACCGAACACACCAATGTTTTCCCTTGGATTCTATGGTTTATCTGGAAGGCCAGAAATGATAAAGTCTTCAGTAATAAGGATCGGTCACCCCAAGATATTCTGAAACTTGCGGAGGGTGAAGCATTGGTTTGGGTACAAGCACAAACTTCTGAGGAAATTTCAAACTCCCTCAGTTGAACGGTCTATGTGGAAGCAGCGTCGATCCGAGGTACACAATGTTTTGTTGATGGCTCGTGGAAAGAAACAGACGCTGTCTCGGGTATTGGTTGGGTCTGTCTTCACGATCAGACAATGACCTTATTGGGGTGTCGGAACCTATGTAGGAGCATCTCGCCACTTTCATGCGAATTTGAGGCTCTTATCTGGGTTATGGATTGCATGCTTTCAAACCAGAAGTTCGAAGTTATTTTTTTCACGGATTCCATGGAACTGGTGAAGATGACATCATCCCCTTCTGCTTGGCTGGCTTTCAGTACGTATCTCGAAGTTTTTACAAGTCTACAGGAGAGATTCGCAATCTTTCAGCTCTTACCGATCCCTCGTGATATGAACATTAAGGCCGACAAGTTGGCCCGGAGTGCCAGGTGTTATAGTGCAGACTTGATTTATGTAAATGATCGTCCCCCGGTTTGGCTTACTGAACCGATATGAGGACTACTTATGAGGTTGATAAATATATATATATATATATATATAGGAAAACTAGCGAACAAAAAATTTGGAATATTACTTTTACGTAAAAACAAATATGGAATATTAGGTTAACCAATTGGTTCAAATATTTTTTAATATGATTTAATTCATGTGTCTATTGTTCTGTTTATACAACTATACTTCTATGTGTATTTTATGAGGTTAATTAAAAAAACAAAATAAAAACTGTTGCTCAAAACAATTTTGCTAGGATTTAATAAATTCTCCTTATGTCCTCACAAATTCTAAGCAAAACTGAGAAGAATCAGAAACCTTGCAAAAAATTCCTTTCAAATCACATGTCTTCTTATTGTCCATTGTTCATAACATAAGAGATATTGCAAAGGGAATACACCAAACCTACTTCGTGAAATATGAGAAGTACATACCAAAATCTTTGGAGAATAAAGATGTTTCAATTTCTTTTGGAATTTATGCAGCACAAGAAAATCCAAACGAGTAATGGTTTAAGCCACAACAAACACAAGGATATGTACTAACTCAGATCAACCTGATCCTATATGTCCTAACTGCATAAAATACTCGTATTTACCAAAAGATGTTGTAACATGTCTAGGAACCAAGGAAGAACACAATTGAAAAAAAAAAAAAAACATAAGGTTCTAGTCTACCTAATTGTTTACAAGATATTCACAAACTTCTTATTACGAAATATTTTATTTTCTCAACTCACATCAACTATAAACTTTCAAACGACAAGAGATTTTATTTATCTATATTTCATCTCGATCATAGTCACAAGCTCATCTTCTTAATTAGTACTGCATTTTCTTGAACAGAGGATCTACGCTTTGTCCCCAATCTCCTTTGTACAACTCCAAGAGCCTCTCTGCAGCTGTAACCCCTGTTTCCTCAAGAAATATGACGACCGTAATATACATTAATCCTACCAAAACTTTCATTTGACCTTGAAACAAGACATTACCTGTTCTAACCACATCGGTAATAGCGTTCAAGAAACCGGTTTCCTTGTACCCTCTGCGTTCCAAACCATCCTGAACCGTAACAAAAGAAACATCAGTATGTACATATACATTACAAGGAGAACGCAGGCACATCTCTTTTTATACGTACAATTGCTAGCTTTACGACATCTTCTGCCACATGTTTCAAAGGGCCATCTCTAAATATTGTCTTTAGGCCAGTGAGTGGAACCTATTGAAATCCAGTTATAATTGATTCAAACGAGAAAAAAATTGTTAAAAACTTAAAATTCACGGTAGAAGAAAGAATTAGTGTGTTCTATCTTCCTAGTTTACCTGTGTCCTAAGCATCTCTCGTTCTTCGGTAGTCCAGTCATCTACCATATCAAGAACAGTTTGGAGAGACTCCTCGTCGTATAGCAAACCTACCTGAAATGCAAATACGTATGAAATAAACCCGCACAGCAAGTATTTATATATCTTCATAAGAGACATATGTAATTACCCAAAAAGCTGGTAGGGCACACAACATCCTCCAGGGACCTCCATCAGCACCTCTCATCTCCAAGTATCTTTTTAACCGTACCTAATTTTGCCATCACAGAACATACATTTAAGAGAAATGACTCTAAACCACACAAATTTAAAATGATATGGTGTTCTTGAAAGAGAGTAATCAACCTCTGGCCATATTGTTCCTATATGGTTTTCCCAGTCATTAATGGTGGGTTGTTCATGAGAGAGATGAGAAGTTTTCCCGGACAAGAAATCCTACAAAATCAAGAAATCTTTTGAGATTATAAGCCGGCTTGAAAACAAAATTCTAAATTTATGATATTTCGTATTAAGAAGAAGTAGACCCGAAATGTCATTCCTCTGCAGTTGTAATATCTTTTGTTACGGTGCAAGAAGCACATCGGAAGATCAAGTGCATATTCAACATACCGCTCAAACCTATATGAACACATTGAAGATTTATAAATAGATATCACATATTTTTCATTCATGAATGACACAACCTCGTGATACTTACCCGAATGAGTCATCAAACACAAAAGGTATCATTCCCGTTCGATTCTTATCGGTATTTATCCATACATGGCTGTCAAAACATTGTCAATAGATGAGAAACTAAAACTAAGAAGAAATGCAAGCGAGAGAGAGATGATAAAGGCACAAAAAAAGAGTAATGTTGAAACCAACCTCCTCACGCTTAAAAACCCATTTGGTTTTCCATTAGTAAAAGGGGAATTCGCAAACATAGCCGTTGCAATCTGGTTTATTAAGGTATAACTAAAGAGTGAGATAGATGTTTCTATGTTAGAGAAAAAAAAAACATTAACATAAAAAGAGCTTAATCTTTCTCACAGGTTGCAAAGCTAGACTAGCGCGAAACTTCCTAATCATATCTATTTCTGAGCTATGGTCTAGATTGACTTGAACTGTGCAGGTTCTGAGCATCATGTCAGGTCCTGATGAGCCAGCCCTCACTAAGTGGTCTCTTACAAAGTCATACCTTCTCTGCAGATATAAAATATATCAGCCAAAGAGCTAGTGTAGCCCACATTAAGTAACATCACAACTCATATGTTAGCAGAGGACAGAACCTTGGGCACAGTGTTTATATCCTGCAGATTGGATTTTGGTTCGTAGCCCATACCTAAGAAACCAATTCCCAGTTCCTTAGCAACAGTTTTCACTTGGTGAAGATGTGAATGAAGCTCATCACAAGTTTGGTGCAAAGTCTCTAGAGGTGCTCCACTTAGCTCAAGTTGGCCACCTGGTTCTAATGATACGTTTTGCATTCCCTGAAAGCATAATAATAAATACCAAGAAAAACCATATGAATCATCATTGTGTAGCCTTGTAGAGTATTTAAAGTGAAGAGAACAGAGTAGTATACCTGTTTCAGACCAATGATTCTTCCATTCTCCATTACCTTATCCCAGTCAAATCGCTCAGCAATACCATTAAGCAGTGCAGTCATCTGTTCATATTTCACAGGCCGCAAAGTCTTCACCTCAAAACCGAATTTCTCATGTTCTGTACCTATTCTGAATATCCAATCCAAAATATACAACAATAAAATAATCGGGTGGAACAAATAAGCTTAGTTTGATAGAGCAAGAGGAAACATGATGATCAAAGTGGTACCTCCACATTTCTTTTGGTTTGCATCCTGAAGCAAAATAGTTAATGAGATCATCTTTGGTTAGTGGCTCAGTCACGACTACAGCAGGAGCGCTTGCGGTTGCCTGAGTCCCCTGATTGCTTGCAACTATCTTGCTTCGTTTGCAAGTAAGAGATTTCTTGGTTGAGAAGCTAACATAGGTTTTCAAAGGGTCCAAGTTTATCACAGCACCAACCCCACAAGAAGAGAGTAAGAGCGTCATGGTTTAGTTCCCTACAGCCAGTAGTAAAAGTTTAAAACCCATACGTTAGTCATATATAGTTCAAATAAATTAAGTCACTGCAACAATAAATTTTGATGTGAGATAGGGTTAAAACGAACTGCATTTACTACTATAATGAATTAAGATATGATATACTCTTATCATGAAAAAACAACAAAAAGAATAAACAAAAACTATTCCTTTATTAATATGTCAAAATAATGCAGCAGCAACAAAGAAATCACAAATGAAGAGCTAAGAGGAATCACCTAAGCTCGTCAAAGTTAGGGCTGAATATAGAGAGGAGCTAGAGCACGAAGGTTTGTTGGGTTACTAGAACTAGTGCTGGTTATGTAGTATTGGTACCCATACACATAATTATATAGGATTGTCACTCATTATATCTTAAATAATGCACACTTTTTTACAGTCGAATGAATGTAGACACTTTACACACACTAATTAGTACTAACAAGGGGTTAATCATATTTTATTATACTAACTCTAATTATAGTGTCAATAACTATTCTGATGATTTTATCAAAACCACGTGAATCAAGACTAAATTAACATATTTGTTGTTTAGTAATACGACTCTGACAAACAAACTAATTTGACATTGGTCAGAGAACAGTCATACTGTTCTTTTCTCTCTCGCAATTTTTTCTTTTTCTTGAACAACCATTATAATCACATTTGTTGCCAAAATTGAGTATTATTGAATATCTAGTAGGCGAAGATCAAGCCAAATAGTCCACATTTGAATTGAAGCCACGCGAGGTAAAATAAGGAAAAAAGATGGAATACAATCAAGATGGAATACATCTACTCTTTTTCTTTTATCGTGTATGGAATACATCTACTAAGTTCACCAAAAATAATTAACAGTGGTCTAGGATCGACCAAATGTGTAGTTCTTAAATAATTTCCGATAGCTCTAATGAATATGTCTTAAATTAGGAACAAGGTATTTCTTTTTTGTCATCTGAAAAATTAATTATATTACAATTTCTTGTCTATTTTATGATAATCTAAATGATTTATTTGACGAACAAGGTATTTCTTGTGGACAATTTTTTTCTTTCTTAAACAGTATTTTTATTTATTTTTATATTTTGGAACTACAAAGAAAATCATTACATGATTAACTGTAGAAAATTCTCCAAAATTTTAAAGGTTTAGTTAAACAAAAACACATCAAGTAATAAAAATATGCAAGTTTATTTATTAAATAATTATTGTGCAGTTTAATATGGTGAAGTGAAAAAAAAAACCCTGCAATCTAGGTCTCGAAGACGTGACACGTCAAACTACTTAACATTTTTTGTAAAATGTGTGATGTTTGTAATTTTAGAAACAACGAGACGTTTTGTACAGAGAACTTCTCCTATTTAGAATCCCAAGTGAGAATCCTTGATGAAGATGGTCTTATCGTACTGTTATCTCTTCATAGTTATTTATATTACTACGTTTTTTATTTTTACCGCTTGGATTCCATCTTTTACTACAGTCATGTAGCGCAAAAATTACTGTGACCACTTTGTTGTGTGCCGATACTATTGATTCACGTTTATATAAAAGTTTAGGCTGTCGCGGATTCTTAATATGAATGGAGCGAGGAAAGTGGGATGTATTCATAGGCACAACGGTATATTCGGTGTCGGGTATATGCTTCTCCGTATCCGTGGGGACTTGGTAAGGTCCATTTATATCTATGTCCATGTATGTGTCACTACTTGATAGTTTCACGTAAGCACCGACACCTAGATCGTTTTCGAGTTGTTGCTTCACTTTTTGACAATCTACGTTTTCCTTCTTTAATGATTAAGAAAGAGAGATAGGGGGTAAAATTAATGGGATACAAAAAAGACTAAGCATAGTGTAATTATTGTTTTGATTGCATGAACAACAATAAAAACTTGAGAAGAATCGCACTAGATGTTGATTGATTTAGCTCGAAAAACATAACACTTCGCCCCTTTAAGCTTAACAATGATGGATGGTTGATGAGAATGAATGATCTCAAGGAATTATGTGCTCTCCCCACCTATAAATATATGCCTCTATCCTCATTATATTGGCATCACAAGTTCACGACACATAAAAAAAAGTTAATAGATAAAGGAAGAGAAACATAATCTCTAAACTTAAGTTTGAAGTCTAATCTCTCATTTCTAAAGTCGTTAAGGAGGATTCCACCATTTACAAAATCACTTAAGGGTCATCCACCACTGCATGGGTAGGATCACACAATCACTATTTGTTCGAGATTCTTAGCGAGGGACTCGATTCAAAGAGTGGACACAAACAAAAAGAACTAGCAAGAGGTTGCTTTGAATTTATTGAGAGTAAAAAGGTCTTTCGTAGCGTAAGCTTTTTAGGGTTTGTTAGGCTAGAAAGAGATGATCTACAAGTTTAACCTAAGGAGGTATTTATATAGAAATATGCCGACTTGGAGATATGTTAAGCTCCTAGATCTTCTCGTATCTTTCTGATTCATCTTTTCCCATTTCCTTCAGGTCGGCTCGCCTTGTTCTGGGCCTGGATGTCCTCGACTTCTCTTAACGAGGTATGGGCCTTCCTGCTAATTGCTCGGCCCATCAGGTGACGACGAGTTCGGCCTTTTGGGGATGGCAAAGGTTGGCCGAGGGTTGATTAAGTTGGACCCCTCGGCCCTGTTGACCAAGATTCTGATCACTACGCCGAGCCCTCGTCTTATGTTGAAGAGCTCGGAATTCGGGGCAGGATCATGGGATAGGTAATGCCGAGGACTAAAGCCCTCGGCTTCCCCGCGAACGAAGGTCCGTGCCGAGCACGGCATAGTGCAGTGATGCTCGTCGCGCTTACGCACGTCCGTAATGCCGAGGGGATCTCCTTCGGCGTTTTATGGATAATACACTAAGCCGAGGTTACTTGCTATGGCCAGCTCGGCTTGTCGTACTTCTGTACTTGCCCATTTCGTCCGTGATGGGGGATTTGACCCCCACAACCACCATAATGAATGGTTGTACTCCGCTAACCCTTCTTATAAAATTATAATGTTATTATGTAATTAATCTAATTGCTTAAAAATCTTAGGAATCAAGTAAATTATGGATATGTGCATGTGAATAAACTTACATGCACCATGAATTAAACTTACATGTGGTATCAGAGCTATGTTGTAAGCAGTTGACTAATTCATTAAGTGTACTAGGCTTATTATGTTAAATATTTAGAAATTAAGAAACAATTCTAGATATGAAAACGTGTTTAAGTTTTATGAAAATGGATATATACATAATTTTGTGTATTCATAAATGATAATTATCGAAAGAAATGTTTTCTTATAATATGCAAATGAATTTATGATTTAGATGCCACCACATTAGCTTTATCCTAGTATGATTTGCAAATAATTTTGATATATATATTTATGTATCAAATACTTAGCCACAGCTAAACATGAAATATGATCAAATCACTTATGGAGTTTTGTATATGTGTTAGAGTTAGACTAAGGATATCCACATCTAATTTTGTTTAAAGAAATCTATACATAACTCATTAATGTATCCAATGCTACAAATTATTGTGAAAGTTATGGTTGTCTACCTACATAAGCACCATATTTTTTTGTCATATGCATTCAACAATTTGTGTTGTTTAAAGTTTAGAAGCCTAATTAAGACTTGTTGTATCTCAAATTAAAATTTGCAACTTCCTTCCTACTATTTTTTCATTCATGGTTTATACTGTTCTGATTCTCACTAGAATCAACTTTTCATAATGGAAAGAAAAAGTTTAATTCACATTAGAAGTACTAGACTTGGATTTGGCATCACATGAAGAAGAACCAGATCCAATAACAGAGGACAGTAATCATAAGAAACTATAATTTTTGTAAAGAGTAAGAGAAATCGAACATGTGATTGAAGATCTATAATTCAAATTCTAAAAAAAATTTATCATATTAATTTTCTTTTTAGCATTGTACTGTAAATGTATTAAATTCATTGACCATTTCCAAATAAAAAATTCATTCAATAGTTTAAAATTTTTGTTGAAACAAAAATTTACAACTGATATCCCCCTATCTATTAATTTAGAAGTCACTTTATTGAAAAATCATATGTGTACCAATCATACTCATCTACTTATGATATGGAAGTTTATGTCATGTGTAGGGATTATCTAATCAGCATTAAAATAGAATGCTTCATTCGTTCTTCGTTCTTAAAAGCATTATTCTTCTGAAATCGTAATATCCTAATAAATTTATTTAGTTTAGGGTTTTTTATATTATTTTAAACGCATCTTACTGGCCGTTCCTTTCTCTACTATCTACTCTTTCGGATTCATGTCGAATAGAAAACCTGAGATTTAGTTTATGGGTTTGAAGATGGATTTTTCATTGAAATTTATCGATTCATATCATATTTATAAGTTTTTTGTGTTACTTTCTAGATTTTTCTAGGGTTTTATTCTTTCTCTATACCCAAATTGATAAAGAAGACGATGGGATCAATGACAAATTGTCATCGGTGATTTTTTGGGTTTTAATATTTTGTTCTGATTCGCTTTTGATTCGATAACACGATAACATGTCGGAGGAGTCGATTCACAGGAGGTTGTAGATACCCTAGACGAAACTTCCCAAATATAATAAAATCCCAAGCTCCCTCCATCACCGAGCTTGGCATTCTTGGTGTCAATAACATTCTTGGCATTGAGGGTGGATACAAACGCTTTTACTCTAAAACCATAATGGCGCTCACGCCTAAAGTAGTAAATGATATTCATAACCGCGGTTGTACTTTTCTTCAAACCTCGAGAGGAGGACACGATAGAGCGAAAATTGTTGATAACATTCGAGATAGAGGAATAAATCAGGTAAATGTCCATCTTTTCCAAGTTTTGTAATCTATAGGTAGTTTAGTTAGTCTTGAAACTGAATCAATCTAATATCTTGTCAATGAGTGTTTCAGGTGTATATTATTCATTATTAGAGGTGATGGTACGCAAAAGGGCGCATAAAAGATATATCAGGTGATTCATTTGTTAGAAACTTTGTCGTTTCAAAAACAGAGTATAAGAGATTTTGATAATCAAAATAACAGAAAAGTTTTGATTATCAGAATTGGAAATTGTTGTTTTACATCACGACAATGAGTTTTAAAAAAGTTAACAGACACTACAAATCAAGAGTGGTGTCTCTTTAAAGAAAAACTACCCTAGACTTATCTGAAAAGTCACGACCCTTATAACGTAAAAGTACATTTAACATGTATGAGACTCAATTATCTTCAACATCATTATCACATATTAGTAAATGTTGTGTCTATCATTAAATATTTCTATTTATATTTGCTATGTGTATCATGTGAAGTTGAGAGGCGTGGTCTTGAAGTGGCGGTTTCTGGTATACCACCATTGATAATGATATTGCTGTAAGAGGCTAAGAGCTCATCAGAATGAGCTTCTATCTTAGGAAGTTTGCAGTTTCTTCAGTTGTGCTCCTGCATATTCTCAATTTTCAAGATGTTCAAGATATGCCGATAATCAGAATGAGGTTCTATCTGAGAAAGACGACCAAGAAGTTTGAAGCTGAGATATACATGCTCGCAAAGGATGAAGGTGGACGTCATACTGCTTTTTTCTCTAACTATAGTCCTCGGTTTTATCAAAGGACCGCAGATGTCACCGGAAAAGTAGAATTGCTTGGAAATGTGAAGATAGTTATGCATGGTGACAATGTCACTACAGTTTTTGAGCTAATAAGTTTATGTATGAGGGAGGAGAGGCACAAGAATCGTGTATGTATGTGTATATATAATAAGTTTATTTCTGAGGGAGGAGAGGCACAAGAATCGTGTTGACCGTTTCGTGTGGAATTCTTTGTAAGCTAACCAACCCATTCATGTCTGTCATGTTCCTTTTCTTCACAACATTCTCCCCCTTTTCTTTTCCTTATATGCCTTAATCAATCTTTTTATAAAAATTATAGTTTCAGAACACACTATTTTGTATTACAGAAAAACAAAAATGTATGTTTCTACGTTTTGTATTACTAATTTTAAAGGTCTTACTTAGATAGTAGTTCATTGGAATTTTATTTGTGTGCAAGAAAGTGAAAAAGAAGAAAGATTTAGATGAAGAATGCCAAGATCAAATAGTTAAGACATTACAATCAGAAAGAGACAAGGTGATGATAAAATCAGGTGTTCTCAGAAGTCAAAGTTCCAAACACTACAAGAAAACAGCTTAATTGCCATCACCAAAAGCGACCACAAATGTAGTGGCAAAAAGGAGCAACGACTTTGTAACGCATTTGTCACCACATTGCAACCCAAAACATGTGGTGGCAAAATCATGGGACTAATGCGACAAATTAAAGTAGTTGGAATCTGGTCGCAAGTTTGCGATAAAAATGCGATGACATTGTGACTAATAAACGTAGTGACAAAGTAGATGCAGAGAAACTGACCGTTTTGTGACTACAAAAGAAGTGGCAAAGAGGTAGTGGCAATTGAGAAGAAAATTCTGGTAATTTGAACTCATTTTTCCTAAGTCCAAAAAATGCCATCGGATTGCGACTATATTGCCACTGTATTTTTAGTTTCATAACTTAATTACATTTGAAGTTTTCTTACATTAGTGGTTATTTGCCACAACAATGCGACGACATTGCCACTACCATACATTTTTGTCACTACATTGTCACTATTATCAACCACTGCCACAATTTTGCTATCATAATGCCACTACAATTTGAATTTCTGTACATAAATAGGTTTTTATATATCTTGTGCATATATTTATTTTATAAAAACATATAACCCTTCATGTTTTACGTTGTGCCTAAAACATTTACTTGTGTTTTCAAAATTAAACTTAATAAATGGAATTTTAAACATTTAGGGTGTTTTGCCACCACGGAGCAACTGAAATGTGACCACATGGTGACGTAGTGACATTGTAGTGGCAAGTTATTGTCACACTTTTGTCACTTTTAGAATATTTGTCACTGTTTTACAACTTATATGCTACTGTATTTACAATTTATTTACATAAATATTCTTTATGTTTTAATAAATTCATAAACTGGAAAGTAAAGCTAGTTTTGGATAATTCAAATATTTTATGATGTGTACGAAAGATATAAAATTCTAAGTTCCAAGTGAAATTCAAATCACTTAAAACATTCAATATAATGACTTAACATTAATATATATATGAAGTGATCTACATAGATTTCTTATAAAATATTCTTACAAAATATTAATTTGATATCTTGATTTATTATACTTCTGATATGAATAAACTTTAGGTTTGAATATTAATCCCACAAAATAAATTTTCAATTAAAATTATTACATTTATATGTTTAGGGGTTAATTTCCCACTACAATGCCACTATAAAAAGACTCTGGTGTGTTGCCATCGCCTAGTGGTGGCAATTTTTGCCACCAATTTGTCACTGTTATCCACCATTGCCACAATTTTGCTATTGTAATGTGACTAGTAAGTGACTACATATGCCAGTAGTCGTATTGTGGTGGCAAAAATTGTTATTAAATTGCCATCACCCTCCGCTAATCCCACTACTTTGTACCTAAATTGTCACTGTTTTCTGAGTTTCCAAACATAATTAGATTTAAAGTTTTCTTACATTGAAAAACTCAAATAAACTACGTCTAACTCTTCCAAATTGTTTAGAAATCGTATGGAGCAAAATATAAATTTTAGCAAATTAAATTAAATTTCTTATATATTTAGTGGTTATTTGCCACTACAATGCGACTATTAAGTGACCACGTAAGTCTATAGTCACAATCTGGTGGCAAAAATTGCCACTAAATTACCACCAGCATTCCCGAATCCCACTACTTTGTGACTAAATTGTCAGTACGCGTCCCTAATCCAATGATTTTGCAACCACAATGCGACTACTGTCGTTTGATTTTCCAATTTTGAATAGGTTTTATATTTATAGACATTATAAAAGCATTAGTATACTTTGGTCTATCTAATCAAAACATTTTAAGATGTCTATGAAAAAAAAACATACGGACAAAATTCATTTCATATCAGTTCAAACACTCATACAACTACTTAACACACATATACTTCTTATACACATAATTCTTCTCAAGATTATTATAAAAAAATTAATTAATACATTGTATTACATACATTCAACTATTTATATTTTGTGATTTCCATCCGAAAGGACGTGGTTCCACATTATTTAATCCACCAAATTACATTTTTATGTTTAGGGTTTATTTGCCACTACAATACGACTAATATGTGACTACATATGCTAGTGGTCGCATTGTGGTGGCAAAAATTGCCACTAAATTGCCACCATGTTTCCTTAATCTCACTACTTTGCGACTAAATTGTCACTATTATTTAAATTTCCTTTAATTAGATTTAAAGTTTTCTTACAACGAAAAGCTTAAAATAATCTACGTCTAACTATTCCATATAGTTTAGGAATGATATGAATACAAAAATACCATAATATATTATTTTGTAAAGTTTAGGTTTTTACATTTTTCATAATTAACACAAAACACCATAATATATTATTTTGTGAATAAATAAAAAGATTAATCACTACTAATCTGTAAAAATAATTGAAATTGTAAAATTAAATTTATAAGAAAATTATTAATGATAAGTTTAGACATATATAAAATCCAATTATAAATAAAACAAAGACATAACAAAAATACATGAGAAAACAAAAATATATTTTGGGAATATTGACAGCCAATGAAAAAAGGTCATATGGATTGGTGACGTGTGGCAGTCTTAAACAAATCTGGATCGTTCAATATTTCACTCTCTTTTAATCTTGTCCGTTCAATCCAGTTTCTCTTTCTACTGATTCAATCGATTCCCAAATCGCCTAACTTCACAATCTCTAATCTCAATCGTCAATCTTGTTCCCCAAAATCCAATCTTACGTTCCCTCTCTTTTCCCTTTGCTCTCAAATCTTCAATTGTCTTCGTCTGTGTAGCTTCGTGTTCTTCGCTTCGTGTTCGTGTTCTTCGCTTCGTCTGAAATGATGTGTAGCTTCGTGTTCTTCGCTTATTAGCTTAAATTACATGTCAATGGGAGACTTCTGTAACTACCTTAAAGTAGAGGATGCTATGTTTCAATCTTGCTTACCCCTTTAATTTCTCCTAGGAGACTAAATTGGAAATTTGGATGAAGTTTCTTACAAGGGGATATCGCTATAATGCTCTTCTATGAAAAGAAAATGAATGCCGTGCTCCTTCTATCGCTATAATGCTCTTTATTAACATTTAACCAATCAGAAGAATAGAACCGAACCAACCCATAAATAAGAGTGTTAAACCGGCCGGATTGGTTAATCCGAATTTCCTGGTTTAAGTGGGTAAAATCCGGTTCTGTTCCTATTTTTTCTGGGTTTCCTCGTTCCTTCCGTCGTT
>OVAP01002700.1:948-12804 GCA_900406295.1 Aurinia saxatilis
CCCCCCCCCCCCCGACTTAAAATACATCATCCCCGATGTATACAAACCTGTGAGATTCAAAAGTGGAATGAAATAGAAATGATAGATGGCCGTTACCTTATTTTCTTCCAATTGAATCGAGTGACCTCTTCTTTGTCTTATTTGATTAAAATGAAAGGATTTTACAGGAAATATGTGAAGTTATACCTGGATTACGACATCAGTGGAAGTCTCATCATTTTTCGTAGTGATTCAAGGATTTATATTCTTCATTTGGAAGCTTCATCGATCGAATCAGGCAAGCATTCGATCGAATCACAGAGTGAAACGACTGAATTTTGCATGTCTCTTGATTAGTGTTGAAGTCTGCATCATATTTCTGAAGCACCAGTTGATTCGAATCAGGTGGCCTCTGATTTCCCAGTTGAACAGTGATGTGATGCTAAGAACAGAAGGCATTATATCGAATTGAAGTGTCATTCGATCGAATTTGCTTCATGTAGATCTTTTTCTTCGAATTCCATTTTGCTGAGACACTAACAAAAATATTAAAATAATAAAAATAGAAAAACCTATTCTAAAACATATCAGTGGGTTGCCTCTCACTCGGCGCTTCTTTTTAAAGTTGTTAACCTCGACTCCATGGCACAGTGCTAGTCGCAAGTATCAAACGGTTGAGTCAAAACACCTTTTGTCCTTCTCCTACTTTTGCAAAAAGCAAGATATGCAAAAAACTGCACAATCCCCCATATTAAAGGGACAAAATTCTCTGCAAAGGAGTTTAAAACAAACATAGCATTTATCTTGGGATGATCCTTTATTTTCATATGCTCATTAAAACCAAAATTATTTGACGAAAAGATGAAGTCCATACCATGTTTAAATGAATTTTCGGAGAAAGAAATGTACTCATAACCTGTAATGTGAAGATCACTATCTATATCAAGTCCATACCATGTTTAAATAATTTTTCAGAAAACGAAATGTATTCATAACTTGTAATGTGAAGAGCACTTCTTCATGTAAAACATATTTTTTAAGATCAAGTTCCATTTCTGGATCTTTATGTCTTTTCATTATCGCATTTTGATATGCATGGTGTTTGATTCCTGCAAATATTGTTGTTAAAGGATTTACCACATTATCACATACATTTGGTTCTTCATTGTCAATGTCAGTGGGTGCATCATTGTAGATTCATCTATTGAAAACATCTTGAAGTTCATCGAGAGTGTTGTAAAACTCCTTTTCCGGGCTCTTGCTTTGATTCTTTGATTTCAGAGATGTGTTCGTCTTTGCCACATGAAAACTTAAATTGTTAGGTACATCAATACAATTGAAAGGAGAATACATTTCGTTGATTGGTTTCAAGTTAGAAGATATATGAATTTCTTTAAAGTGTTCTTCATTCTCCTGCATTCGATCGAATGACGTCTTTGTTCGATCGAATGAGACTTGATTTTGAATTTCTTGAGTTCCTTTCGTGTTGCAATCAAAAGCAAAGCCTCTAGGCCTATATCATAGAACTTAGAAGAAATATCAGTTTCAAAAGAAGATTTAGGTGGAGCAAGAGATGCCGCCTTAAGTTCTTTAATTTGACGTTCAAGCTCTTCATTCTTTCATTTTAATGCGACATTTTCTTCTTATTTTTCTCTCATTTTCTTGTTTTTACTCTCCAGAATGTATGCATTGTCTTCAAATGTGGTATATGCGACAAAAGAATTTGAGTTAGGCGTTATAGAGACATTTTCATTGATAGGCGGTGGAAAATAAAATCATAGATGTTTCATGCAATATTCTTTGAATTCCTCTGCCGGAACTCTGAGCTAATGGGGTGGCTGTATTTCTTTAGCAGCCTCTGGGTCTCTGCTCACACTTCATGCCACTTGTTATCGAGTTCGTCACCCATTGATAGCATGCAGATGATATCTCCGGTAATTCTTCAACAGAAAAGTATGGATTCCTTGTGTAGCTCATAGCTATGATTTCCATTCTTCTTCAAACTAATGCCTGAAATAGAAGAAAGGAAAAATACAAAAAACTGATAATTTCAAATATGCTGAAAATATGAAATAAATGCAAAACAAATGCAAATAGGGAAATTTTTAATTTGGAGCTAGCTCGTTATGGTAGTGGTATAGTGGTTGCTCCCCGGCAACGGCATAAAAAAACTTGATGGGACTAAGTTTTGATTCACTTCTACCATCCATGCTATCCCGGATTAGCTAGAGAGGTCCTTATTCCAGCTAGTGATCTAACCTTTTGTTTTATCAAGGCCTTGCGAGCTTGTATCAATATTTAAGATATTATGTCCCTTAGCAACTACAAAAATGAAAACAGTAGAGGATTTATAAAATTCTTCGTGATTCGATCGAATTCCCTCATGGCATTCGATCGATTGGCCCTTGATTTCTTCATAGGATTATTTTCATGGGCTTCGAGAGACTTTTGGGCATGATTCGATCGAATTCACGTTTGGCATTCGACATGCGTTCATGGACTGCTTCATATCAAGACTGCACCATATGTCTTCAATAGAATCAACATAACTCAAGCTCTAACTGTTGAAATTGCTTCATTCCATGTCCATATGAAATCTGACATCTTCCTCTAGCTTGTGTCAAAATATCTGAACAAACTAAGAATGGAAAGGTCTTCATCTAAGGATAAAGTTTTGGTGCGTGGGACTGATCCTCTACACTAGGGCTTAAATTCTTGTTTATTGGGTTGAATGACTTGATTTTAAGCTCATGTGACAGCTGACTCATGTGGTTAGATTATAATAAATCCCACTTGAATCCAAATACACAACATATTCATTTGGGTCCGAACATCTAGCGCAAAATTGTTGAGTTTGGAGAATAATGCCATTTATGACCTAAATAGCCTTATTTTCACCAAAACACTTTGAAAACATAAAAATGTGAAAAATCATCATGTTTATCTCGAAATCCCTTGGTTTTTTTCATGAAAGAACATAAAATATAGAGTAAAAACCGATAAAATATCACCCCTATCAGAATACAGTTAAGTTTTTTTATCGTCCCATATGTGGTTAGGCCAACACTTTGGCATGATGTTGCACCGTATTCATAAGTAGGACATCTAGGTTTCGATTTTCTAGAGCATTAGCCTTACAAAAATGTAAATTATCTGCAAAAGGTGGGTGATCTTAGGTCATCCACTGCTGTTCGCAAGACCAGTAATCTTTTTTGCTGAATTTGGAAGAAGTGAAGACTCATCCATCAAAAGTGTTTCTTCTGAGAATGGGAGTGTCGTTGTGGAGACTAGTAAACATGACTATTTGCCAAACAAGGCCCAAACATGCATTTTTCAGTACTTTTATGAGAACTGTATCAATGTTTAAATTGTGGATTCTCCAAGTTTAAAGAAGGGACATCGAAGGGTCATGTTTTGTTTGTATACTCAAAATTAACTACCTTTAAACGTTATAAATATCTTATATTATAATATAGAAGAGTTTTTTTCAGCAAACTCTGAGAAGCTGTCATGTGTCCCTTTCAATTAATGCTAAAAATAATTTTTCACTACTAAATCTTAATAATTTGTTTTTCTTAGTTTCAATTAAAAAACAACAGTTTGATTCTCCAATTTCATATTTACTGAAATTCACAACAATTAAAAAAATTAATGTTACATATTTTTGAAGATTCAAACATTATGATGATATACTATAAAATTCATATATATTTAATTAACTCAATTATATATTTTTATGTTAAATTATTTTTCAAAAATTGAAGAGATTAATAAAAATAATACGTTATCATCCACAAGAATGCATTATTATTATGAATTTTTTTTTGAAACTTTAACAAAGACAAATCTTAGTTTAGTAACAGCATGTTTCATCTTAAATATTTATTAAAATATTTTGAATACCGATTTTTTTATTCTTTCCAATCTATAAACCATTTTATACATAATAATCAGATTTTTTTATTAAATTAGTTTGTATTTTAATTTTATGTAGTCTTCAAACAAACCATTTCGCGCAACACGTGAACTTTCTCTAGTTATTACATATTGAAGGGCCACATATCTTTTTATCTTCTGATTTCTATAGTAGAGTGTCCAACGAAGAACTTGTTCAGCGATTCCATTATATATATATATATTTTTTTTCTCATTTNTAGTATATATATATATATATATATTTTTTTTCTCATTTATGTGTTCATTTTTGTTTATACTTATACATACAATTTCGTTTGGTTGGCTTCCATCTTTCCTCGGATCTAAGTTTTGTTCATCATGGATATGGATCGAATATATGGGTTACCAGATGATTTTCTGGTAAAGATATTATCATTTTTGTTCCAACAAAAATTGACGTATCCACTAGCCTTTTGTTGAAACGAATTGAGGAGACTCCAATGGTGATCTTAGGTCATCCATTTCCGATTGCAAGACCAAAAATATTTTTGGCTGAATGTACTTGTTGTAGCTTTTAGAAAAGGATAGCTTTTGAGAAAGGATTTCTGCACGAGGAAGGAAGAATGGTGATAGTGGATCGTCATGGCTTGTTGGTTTCTAACAAATTATATATAAACCATTATCCAATTGATCCACATGGCATCAAAACCTAAAGCAATAATTGGATTTGAAAGAAAAGTCCAATCAACACGATCATAGGCTTTACTGATATCCTTTTTCACAACCATATAAAAAAAAATCAATCTAATGAAAATTGGATAAATGTCTAATTTTAATCAGATTATGACATTTGTCAATATTTTCAAATTTAATTAAATAGAATAAATAAGTAATTTACTATTTTTGATTAAATTGCTATTTTTAATAGTTTTGTTACCATAAATTCTAACATATCACAATATTTTTTTGAATATTAAATTAATAATAATAATAATAACTAAAACATGCGAATGTGGGTATTAGTCTAATCTTTATATACAATTGTGAGTGTATAACCTTAGGTATCAAGCTCACAATGTTTCTATGATTTTTCATTTAAATACTATTGGATGTGTGACATGTCATCGAAACCAGTTTTAATTTCAGTATGGCTCATAACGACAATAAAAGGGTTCTCTAGGTAAAATTGAATTAGTTTCCAAAAGTACATTCACTAAAAAAAGTATACTCATTAACGATAAAACTATTCAAAAGAGAGAAAAATTCAAAATTCAAAATAGGAAAAATGTTCTTTATAAAAACGACAAAATTAAATTATTTTTCAAAGGTATAATCGTTAAAAAAAAGTATACTCATTAACAATAAAAAAATGTTCTCTATTAATAAAGGCAAAATAAAATTAACCTAGGTGATATATTAGAAGCGAAAAAAAATTTGGGTTTAAATGTTTTATACATAATCTATACTAATATTTTTTCTTATGTGGAATATTATGTATTAATGTTTTGTGGTAAACAAAGTATAAGGAAAAATTAGCTAAAGTTATAAATTATTTGGATTCGCCACGCGGAAAATCACCGTGTTTATTTGTTAATTTTCACATAGGTTGTTAGCAAACAACAACTTTGAATTGGATAACCTAAAAACTTGACTAGTTAATAAATATTTTAATTACATCTTTATTTTCCTATATTTTGTAAGAATGGCAATGAATAAACTTACCACTATTTTTGCGTTTTAGAAACTTGAATTCGTTATGGTTCACCAACAAAAGCAATTCATTAAATTTTTACAGCTTTTTTAAGAGATTGTTTGTACTACATATATTGGATGTGCTAAAAAAACAACTAACTAGGCCAAACGAAACAATGTTACTTGCTTACTTATATAATCTTTTTGCATATGTTATTATTTGGCAAGAAAAATCTTTTAAATTTGAAGTGTTTGACTATAAGATCATATAATAATGAAAAAGATAAGCAAAAAATAGCTAAAATAATGAATTATTTGGATTCTCCGCGCGGAAAATCACTACGTTCATTGGTTAATTTCCGCGTAGGTTGTTAACAAACAAAAACTTTAAATTGGACAATCATTTTGTTGAACCCATTTTGCTGAGATAAATGATATTGATTGCTAATTCTATTATTATTGACTTATTTGTTAAATTTTAAGAATTGCAATTGGTTTTATACTTTTACAACGATATTGGAAAAAAAAATTTGATTATTCATCATATGTTACAACTTGATCTTGACATAAATGGCTTACTTTATATTTTTATAAACTAAAATTCTCAGCGCCAGACACCATCTAATTTACTTCTAATAGAGTTTTTTTTTTTTTTGTCGGAATAGAGTTTTGGTATTTTTACTCGTTTTTGTTATAATATTTAATTTTATTGATAAAATATATTGTTGGATCGATTGCACAGTTTTACACTTTTGCTAATTATAATTTAATTCTTAAACCTAAAAAGTTTCAATTTTAGAGGGATTTATTGTTTTTGGTATTTTAATGGATTTGAAAATCCATACAAAAATTTGAAAATCTATATACAATTTGGAAATCAATCCAAATAATAAGGTTTTCCTTAGGATTTCACTCTTCATATTTTTAACATACAATCATTCTCAAATCCATTCATCTACTAAAAAATGAAATCCTTATGTTGAATTCTTTAATTGAATAAGACATGAATCTAATTTGTATTTTGAAATCATAGAATGAATAAGAGAGGATTCTAATAGAGATTAAAAAAGTATTAATGGAATAACATAGGATTCCGAGTAGAATTTCAAATCCATTAAAATACCAAAACCAATAAACCCCACTTAATATTTGTGTGTTGACACGGGTCAAATTTGGTGAACGAACGTCATTATCATAATTATGGTTTAAATTAAAAAAAATCATAATAATGAAAATGGAATTGAGCATCAATATAGTTTATATATTTTTAATCAAAATATAATTATTTATACAAATAATTAAACTTATATATCTTCTTGTTAATGCGGATCCTATTTTCAAAATTTAAAAAATATGAGTTTTATATAGTACATTGTCAATAAAATTAAAATATTGAAAAATTGAATATGTACGAGAGAGCAGGGTTCCCTCAAACTTAGTTATCAAAAAGTGAAAGATTGGTTTGAAGAGTAGGTACTTATAAATTTCGAAGTTCACCTCGTTGTGGCGCATAATCGGAAATCATAAATTATGCATTATTCGAATTACCGTCCTCAGTTTAAATATGAGCTCTATCAACAAACGTCTTCTCCTCCAGAGATTTTTCTAGGCCCATCGGTTTTATTTAATTTTGATTATTTATTTTGACGACTTCCGCCAGATATAATTGAAAAGGTCTTCCTTGGATATTTTGGTATTTTTTGAAAGCACAAAATGATAAAGTCTTAAGTGAGTTAGGCGCTCAAGAGGCTGACCAAAGTGGAGCAGTCCTAGAGCCCTCGTTAACCGAATACATTATTTCGATAAACTTATCTTATTTTCCTATGAAAACTGAAAAAATGTTAGAATTATAAAGTTGTAAAATTATTATGATAAAAATGTTAATTAAAATAGTAATTAGTAATGAAGTGATAGAGTTCTGTTTTTATGGTACATAAATGCTCATCATTACAAGTTAAATTTTTTTTTTTTGTCAACATTAGATTACAACTGACCTATCCATTAACTTAATTCCTACTTTTTATAGGCGGTGGGATTCGATCTCGGATGTGATGCGCCTAATCTCAGTGAACTTATCACCTACCACTAGACTAAAATCACTTTACCTCATAACCATTTTTATTATGCAAACTTTAAATTGACAATTAAAATGATTATTTGTTAAAGCATTATGTTACATACCATTTTTTTTTCTGTCTCAAACATAACATATTTAAGGTTTGTGCTAGTGTCATTATCGTTTGGATTCAAATCTAACTTAGTGCATATTATTGAATTGCTAACAAGAAAAACAAACAAAAATTAGAATTAACGAGACTACGGTAGATACCTCTATACGACATGTACTATTAATTAATTATAATACTTTAATTGGTTTAATCAATTTATATAATGCTAAATTTCCTCTTTCATTGACTCATAATAAGAGGTTACTGAAATTTTAGTCAACTTCGATAGTTCCTTTTCATTTCTTTTTTGTCTATAATTATTTTATTTTTTACATTGTTATAAACTTATAAATGTATAATTTCTGTTAGGTTTATGGTTCTTCTAGTTGGCTTAATACATACAGTATAGAATCATATTACATAAGTGAGACAATGATACCAACAAATTAAGGCAGTACTATCTATATATATTTTTGAAATCTACTACTTTTTTTTTATCTTAAGAGTATATTTTACTTATTCACATATTTAGTAAAGAAAACCCTTACTGGAAAAAAAAACTTTACTGAGACTTTTTTTGGGGGGGTAAAATATTAAGTTTTATACTATTTTTACTTTTTAACAGAATATACAATACAAAAATAGCAGAACCAGACGAAACTGAAATNTATCTTAAGAGTATATTTTACTTATTCACATATTTAGTAAAGAAAACCCTTACTAGAAAAAAAAAAACTTTACTGAGACTTTTTTTGGGGGGGTAAAATATTAAGTTTTATACTATTTTTACTTTTTAACAGAATATACAATACAAAAATAGCAGAACCAGACGAAACTGAAATAAATATCTCAGTTTGGGGTAAAATGTTAATTTGTTACTATCTTTGTTTTGTAACTTTTTGTAATAAATATTAACAAATTTGCTACAAATTTTAATAATTCTTTTTTGTAACAAAAGTTTGCTACAAATATCGGTTATTGTAACGCTTTTGTAGCAAAATTTTGCTACAATTTTTTTGTAATAATGTTGTGGCTATATCCACTATGTCTTTTTTTTTTTTAATACTGATTTTAAGATTATCGATTAATTTCTTATTTTTTGTCGTTTGCAAATCTAAACTCTATTACATATGATTTTTTATTCGATCAGATGAACAGCGAACGGTGCAACTCTTTTCGCAACACACGGTATATATTAAATGAACACCCCTTACAGATAACTACTTTATGATGCAGTTCTCCCCTCAACACGGATCTACCACGGGCGGTCTTACATGTACCACACCTACGATGGACAACTCTCCGCCATGTACGAGACCACAATAAACGAATCTGCATGCATCACCTCTGGACCTCCGTAAGCATATGTATTATTTAATCTGCAGAAATTGTATTTTCTAGGGTTCGAACCTCAGACCTGGTGTATAAGCCTTTAAACCCTTAACCAATAGACTAAGTAGTTTCCACAAATATCAAATATCCACTATCTCTTGTAGTGGAAGAAATAAAACTACAGTAATGGAACTACAAAAAAACAAGCAAACCAGACCAAACTGAAAATCTAAAGGAGAGCACGAGGTTGAACCAGCTTTCTTGAACACCTAATGACAAACTTATTAAACTCACCAAAATCGCAATAGTTCTCATGCTCTTTGAAAATTGTCGTACAGTTAAGAATGCATGTATAGTATTGTTATTTGAAATGAATTTGATTTTTTTTTTTTTTTTTTTTTTTAATTTTGTTCTCGTTCATTAATCATTAATCAAAATCAAGATTTNAAACGGAACAGTTTTCATTTTTGGTAGTATGAATACTTAGATATGACAAATAGTTGCTTAATTAGATATGATATTAAGACCAAAAAAAAAAAGAAAAAAAAGAGGATATGTATACGTGGACACTCTCGTTGCAAAGGACAACTTCTTCTATATATATAAGATTAATCATTATCTTAGAAATTGATAAAATACGAGGCATAAGTCGGCATGTGTGACAGAGTTTCTATTATGTCCTATGTGTGCCATAACAATTGTGGTCAATTTCAAGGGGTTCACGGGTTCTTTATCTCTCCAACATATACTTCCAAAGCATTTATAAGTTTCTGTATAACTTGTTTCTTCTATTTATGCATTTTGTTTAAAACATTTGGACCATACGGCCGCATGAACCAATTAATAAAATAAAGTTTCATTTTATTAATTCTTATTTTTCTTCTTATATAACATGGTTGTGTTGGATTCATGCATACGTATACACGATGATAGACTAAACGACCGATTGTATAAACTTCGTTGTTACTAACTAGAGTCAAAGGTGTCAGAAAATTCACATGAGACTTGTAAACTTGAACGCTATGTTAGTGAAGATCCTCTCATAATAATATGTAAGCATTTACGGTTGGTGTATCAAAATAATGAACAATAAACGTATACAAATCTATGTCTGGTGAACCAAACACTATAGTATATCATTTATTTTTCCGCACTTGGAGCTGTATACTATTAAAATATAAACGGGCAGTAGTGACACGCGCATGAATATTGAAAACGGGCAGAGAAAAAGATAAGTGTATTATCATGTGTATGCATGTTGTAAGTTGTAACCCATTGAAATTTGCTCTATCTATAGCTTGTCGGGCATTAACATAGAACCTTTGTGTGTACTGCTGGTGGAGTTACAGCACATGCATACATTACCCACATTATATAAGTTCTTTTATAAGAATATCATTAGCAATTATATACCAATAATGTAATTTGTTCATTGAATTTTGTGCTCGCAATTCCTTACTTTTTCTACATTTCTATATTCCTCTGTTTTTTTATCAACACTACTGTAAAACGACAACAAACTTATTTTGTCCACCACTAAATTAAAAGAATTCAAATAAAGTCAACTTATTTTTTGTTTGTTTCTATCTAAGAGCTAAAAGTGCATTTCAGCTCACGCAATTTGCATATATGCCTTAATAATGACTTTCTTATATGATTGTTGAAACTTGAAAATTTCTATGACGATTTATACATCGTAATATTAGGACAAATTAATAAAGGGAAAATTACAAAATTATTTCCGCACACTTGTTGCTTTCCGTAATTTCGACAAGCGAAAAGCGTTAAAAACTACACAATATTACTATTGCATTACAACCAATCAATAAGCAGACTTATCTTATTTATATCTCGATCATGCACGCGTGACAATAACAAACAAGAAAAGAAAAATATATGATGTAATAATAATAATATGATCAATGTATGGCCTTATCAGCGCAGCGATTAACAAGAGCCAAGGCATTGCTAGTCAACTTCTTGACGTCATCGACCCGTGCGCACACGTCATCTTTCCTCGGGTCGTCACGAACGTCTTTAAACCCGTCCGTACAAGTCTCCTCATCGGTTAAAGCCGCACTGAGCCACGTCTGGACGTTACTCATCTGAAACCTAAAAGACTCGAGGGAGCCAGTGGAGACCAGCTCCTTCATCTGTTTCATGGAGCCTCTCATTTCCTCGACTGCGTCTTTGAGATTCCCCANGGCGTCTTTGAGATTCCCTAAGCAGTCATGAAAAACTGCTGCTGAAGTTGGGTGGGGACCATCGTTGGAGGAAGAGGAGGACAAGTGGGTGACGTTGTTGAGGTAGGAGGCTAAGTAGAGAGTGTTGGAAAGAGAGACGGAGATTGCGGCTCGAGCCAAGAGGGATGGGTCGTTGTGGACTGAGTTGGAGAAGGATGAGAGAGAGGTGAAACAGAGGTCAGGGTATAATGTGGTGTTGCAGCTTGTACGGATGAAATCTGATGAGTCGTCTGACTGGGAATGGACCGTCAGGATTAATGTGGCTAAAAAGAAGAATAAGAAAAAGGGATGAGAAAGCTTCATGGTTTCTCTCTTCTATGTGTGTGATAGGGAAGTTTCGGTTTTCGGGTTATGGGTTTGTTTGGAATTTGTGACCTCAAAAGTTTGTATTTATATACAGAAAGTAGGTAACACAGACATCTTTTGACGGCACAAACGATTTCATGGGTTTGGGGGATATTGACCCGAGTCCATAAGTTCTGACGGGCCGGGCCTGAATACTGTTTTTGCTTTTGTTTGCATTTTCATTTCACAAACAAAAAAAA
>OVAP01002701.1:0-18622 GCA_900406295.1 Aurinia saxatilis
TTTTTCCTTATCATGGTTTTTATCCCATTGGGGTTTTCCATGACAAGGTTTTAACGAGGCAACGAAAGCACGCAATTGATAGACACTTAAGGAGATTGATGTATATACAAATGACATACGAAGGTCTATCATATCCCCAGAGTATTGATGATGCATAAATGAGATCGAGAGAAGGATATTAGTGTTGCTATAATTTTGTTCAAGTGAAGATTAGAAGACTTATTTACCAAGGCGCTTCGAGGTTCTACTTTCAAGAAACTGTGTCATCAAACTGGACTTTGTCGTCTCAAATTTCTGAAGTCATGTACTCATGAGGGGGAGTAAAAGCGAATATTTAAAGTCATATACTTATGAGGGGGAGCATAGGCGTGCTGCATTCTTTTTCCCTTAACCATGTTTTTCCACTAGGTTTTCTTGGTAAGGTTTTTAATGAGGCAGCATCTTACGCGCATTAAATATTAGTGTTATGTAATAATGGTCATCCAAGGGGGAGTGTTATGAACCCATTTGTGGATGCCCATTATAGGGCCCATTAGCCTAAGCTCATGTAGGGATTGAACATAAACCCTAATTATGTAACCTATATAAGGCTTGCATCTCTTATGGAATAAATACACAACTACATTATTCACAACTTGGAATTTTTTCAAACTTTAGATGTGGAATATTTTCCCACTTAAACTTATAAGTTTAAGGAATCATTTTCATTTACTTATGGGTTAAGACCCATTTCTTATTCAGACTCATATTTTATTAAAGTCTAATTGACACTTTAATAAAATAATCTTCAACAAAACCTGATCATGAAATCAAATGAACCATGATCACCTAGATTTTTGGTGTATTGATGGGAGTGGTGATTGAATAATGATCACCTAGGTTTTTGGTGTTTTAGCGAGAGTGGTGAAGTTTTGATAGAGCGTTGCTTAATATATATAGGGATAGGGATGACTACCGAGTTTCTTAAAACCTAAATTTTTTATAAATTGATTATTAAATAAAATAACTAATGACCTTAAATTTAGGCAATTTCAATATACGATGTGATCTTAACTTAAATGTCAAATATTTCTACAATCAAGCATTTGGTTTAATGGTCTTCTCTAACCGGAAAATCTTTCGAACCACCACTCGGTTTAATATTCTTCTCCTGAACCAAGAACCATGGATATCGATGGAAGCTTCAACAACCGTACACATAGAGTTTTCTGTTATCATACAGGTTAAGAAATTGTGACTGATTCAAACGAACACATGGTTTATTATTGGAAGAGTTGATTACAGAAAAAACATCCATGCGTTTTACATAGAATCATTAACGCATGGTTTATTATTGAATTCAATATTAGACTGCAGATTAATTCTCGATGTAATATCAAAACCAATTCAAGTTTCAGATTTGCGAATATACGAAACAACAGATGTTGAAATTAAACATTAGGCAAACAATACTGCAAACACACGATTACGATTACGCAATATCTAATACTAACGCGTACCTTGTGACGATGGAAGCAAAATTATGTTTTGTTATTTCGACATCAATCTGAAAATTTCAAAAGAGCACCTTGTAGAGAAACGACCGACCATTATTATGCGAAAGAAAACAACATCAAAAACCCTAAATTGAATGAATTGACAGGGGGATTACGATTTGATAAGATGAATGCTTTGAAGAACAAAGAACGTAATCAACATTCTATTTTAATACTGATTAGATCATTCTTACATATGACATAAGCTTCCATGTCATAATTAGATGAATATGATTGGTACACATATGATTTTTCAATAAAGTGACTTCTAAGTTAATAGACAGGGGGATGAGTCATTTTTTTTAATAACTCATTTCATGTGAATAAGAAATGAGTCATTACAATCATGTCAAAGTCTTAAGATTGATTAAGGGAGGGTTAGTGAGAGTATGATTGTTAAAGATTTTTAGAATTTTAAGAATTCATTGTTAATGATGTAATTTTATAACTTTTATAAATATTTTTTTATTGGTGTGATGATTTTACAATTTTTTGTGTTATTGGTGTTGTGCTTTTACAACTCCATTAAAATTCTAAGTTATTGGTTTTGGTGATTTATAAATTAGGTAATTATTGATTTTACAAATCTATCAAATTCTAGTGTTATTAGTTTGATGATTCTTTTCATTTTTACTCATTGAACATGACTTTCAAAATCGTAAGGTTGTACATGAGATTTCTAAAATCCTTAGAATACAATTCTTTAGTAGATTCTTTAAATACCCAAAACTCTTTATAAACTTAACAAAATTCTCTACATAATTAACAAATCTCTAGACTTTTAAAATCAACAAACTCTTTCAAAATCCTACTTCCAGTAACCCCCTGAGTGTAAAATGAGATTAAAACCCCTTTGTTTAACTATGGAGAAGTAGTACACTACGGTGTATTAGAGAGGAACTCCTAAACCGCGTAAGAGCGTACCATATCGAATCAAACCAAACCATTTTGGATTGAATTTGAACTTGGAATTGAAATTGAGATATGGATTTAAATTTGGTTAACGGATCATAAATCCAATACACCTGCTGGACCAATTTTTTTTTTTTTTTTTTTCTTTNTAAATCCAATACACCTGCTGGACCAATTTTTTTTTTTTTTTTTTCATTTTGGACCCAATAAACTATGGGAAAAAATGCAAAAAAAAATCTCCAACTAATCAGTTTAGGCCAAAGTAATCTTCAACTTTTATAGTAAGACATTCAAATCTCCAACTTATGTTGACTAAGCCAATTTAGTCCCATTTTTAGTAAACAATAACTTAGATCTAACTTCGTTAACTATTTTTTATAAGTAAATCACTAAAAGGAGAACATGAGATCGTTTAAAACAAAGAAAAAGACCCTCGCTCGTATCAGCACATGTTCGTCTCCGGTCATCGTACAACCATATTGTCCAAGCATCGTCCTCGCTTATTAGCACAATCTGAACATCTTCTGCCGATGTACCAACACTGAGAAGATCGATTAATCTTTGTTCCAAAACTCCTTGTAAAGATTAAACCTTTCCCTTTCTCATTTCACTTTATTCCAAAACTACTTGCAAAGAGATTTATTACATTTATTTTACCCATAGATGGAATGTCTCTTGTACAGATTAAGGATATGCTTATTGTTTATGCTATGTCGGGCCTTGATGTCAAATCTTTACATAATTGAGGTAAGCAATAAAATACAACGTTGATTATCTTGTGCTTCTAATTAATCTTCCTACTGTGTGACCTTAACATATGTCTTTAATTAATCTTTGGTTGAGTTATAAGTTCTGACGATGGGAGTTTGTATTTGCAGAGAAAATTGTAACTCTACTTTTTGGGAATAACTAATTCAAATTTGGTACAGACCATTTCTTTTCTGCATTGTTTATTGTAACACAACAATAAGATCTGGCATTTGGTATTTTGATTTCAAGCTAGGTTATGATCTAGGATTTTTTTTATTAAAAAAGCAGGAAATGTTATCTCTAATATTTGTTTGTTCGTATACATTTTCTGAAACAAAACATCTTTAGTTTATTGTGATGATACTTACCAACCCATAAACCTCTCTAAAACTTTCAGTTAAGGATAATTAATTAGATACCCAACACGAAAGAATGGAAGAAATGAGTCGATGTTTCTTCGATACTTTGTGAGAATCCTAAGTTATTATTGGGTAGCTTCAAAGTTCAAACTAATAACCTTCCTATAAAGAAGAAAGTACACGATAGACTGAGTTGACTGTAGGACTACCTACAGATCCTTCTATATAAACGATGTTTATTGCTCCGTGATTATTGATGGTGATGTGAACGATCGGAGCAACGAAAAATTGATTATCTTAGGTTTGGTGTCTATAAAAAACAACAATGACCATGTGGTGGTAGCAATGTGCGGAGATAAACACGGCGGATTATGGTCGGCGACGAAGACGGTGGAATATGATCGGCGACGCGCACAATAAATTAGTGGTGCTGATTCAAAATTGAGGATCTGATTGGTTTTAACTTCTAATGGTGTTGTGTTCTCTTTTTCATGATTTATTTTAAAAAATGTTAATGGAGTTAGATCTAAGTTATCTTCTTATATAGAATCAAACGTGAGACATCTTTTTTCTTCTTAAACTCCATATTGTTCTCATTTAATAATGATTACAACGTGGAGCTAATTTTGCGTTTGGTTTGAACTCAAAAACAAAAACGTACCGTGGAGACATAATCATGTTTTAATTTCAAAATCCTCTCTATTTGACCAAATGAAACATATGACATCATTTGTCACTATTCAAAGATTCATATTTTAATATGAACTAGATTTGTTTTCCACACCCTTTGCGAATTCGAATGTGTTCGATTAACAAATTAAAACTTTGTTTTGTGTTTTTTCAAAAATTAGAAAATAACAAATAAATAACAAAAAAGTAAGTGCAAAAAATGTATAACACTTAAAAAAAATAGTTTTCTTTATACATCCTTGTTTATAAGTGCACTTTGTTGTCTTATTTACCTGCAAGAACAATGACTGTGAGTACATCATGTGTCATGTGTATGAGATATACCACTAATACCGGTAGTGAGAAGTTGTAACTTATTTTTCAACTGCAAAAAATAATCCAGGAACTTCACCGGAAGGTACCTTCATCCTCTTTAAGTCTAAGAAACAATCTAAGAGACAACACTGAGAAAAAGACATCGTTATATTTCTTTGACTAGTACTGAGCATGTCTTACTCCTCTGTTGATGTTATATTTCTTTGACCAGTATTGAGCATGTCTTACTCCTCTGTTGATGTTACAAATCCCTGAAAAACACAAATAATTCCGAAGTTAGTTTAGTTAGAAGCACATAAACTATAAAAATAAAATTGTTGCTAGTGAATTTAAAGATGACACGGAGAAGATAGTGAAGTAAAGCTAAAATTTTCTGCTAATCTTCATTTTTATCCAGCTGTAGCAATGTCTGGATGGAATTGTTGTTTCACTAACATATACCATACAAAAATATAAACACATATGGTGTCTTGAACTCAACTTTGTTAACTTTCATAGCTCAACATTTGTAACCTGAGTTTACAAATAAAAACAAATGCATGTAAGAAAAACATGTAACAAAAATAATAAGTCGGTTAAATAATCAGCTCACATTCAGATTTTCAAGGAATCAACTTTCTTTTAAGTGAAGCAGATGACTGAAGGACTTGAGAACTGTGTCATCGTCTATCGACATAATCTTCAAAGAAAACATGATTGGTAGCTCTCTCGAAGATCAATAACCCACTTTAAACCCAACTTTGTCGAAGTTCTATCTGCAAAAGACATGAAACACATTGATAATTATCAAAATTATGCTACAAATACGAAATCCAGTGAGCTTTAAAAGGGAAAATATACAACGAATCATATGGAGAGAAACTGGCTAGAACATAATCTAATAATATAATGTCAGGTTTACAAATAGATTTGCTCATATAAGAAGTCAATGATAGTTACTCACCCGGGATGAAGTCACTTATTCTCCATTTCAGCTGACCAGAAGACACATCAAGTGCTAAAACATCTCCCGTCTCACCTAACCAATCAAAAATCAAACTGTCTCAAACAACTTTCTCCTTTTTCTCACATTCAATATCCAATTTTAGAAACAAAATCGAAGTAAACCTCAAAACTACACCTCAATCACCATACCAAAACACTGCACATCAAATTGAAAGGATCTTAGTCTCCATACTTTCTACAAAAGTTGGCTGAAAGGATATGATTTTTGTCTAGCTCCTTGAAACACAGAATCCAACACTTTTGTGTAAGTGTATGTTTATATACACACATGTTCAATCAAAACATCTAGAACAAATCAGAAGATTGTAATGTGGATAATGTATCTCGGTTTCTGTAATTCTAACTTGAGATCACGCAACATTCATTTAGTATTCTAGAGTTCTCTAAGATATATTTGATTGCAAGAAATACCAAGCAATGGGACCAAAAAGTATAGGACTTTTAACTTGTTTATGAATCAGATCACAAGCAACAGGGTAAACCAAGAGATCCCACAAGAAATACAAGCAATGACGACTCTGACATTATCAAACACTAACCATTCCATTGCCGTAATCGATTCAATCTCACTCGGACATTGTAAACATTTCTTCACAAATCCCTTCTCTGTCTGCAACACATGGATACGCATATTTAATTGAGATGAGTAAACAAATACCTTTTCTGAAAGTTTTTTTACATTTGCCAATAAATCAAATAAAAATGTTATCATCGTCACACTTCTCTCGATCGATCTTCTTCGGATTGAATCAATATAGAAGAAGATTCATCCTTTGGTTTTGTGGCGTCAGAAATGGTGTTGGGGTGGATTTGGATTAGAATCGGATTGAAATAAAAAACGAAAAAACTTGAACCAAGAACCGCATCAAACCAACTCTATTGAACGTGAAATCAATAACACAATATCGTCCGAAATCCTAATAGTGAAAGATGAGGAAGCGAAGATTATCGATTGGGAACAAAATCTGGATCGTACGAGTCAACGGTGAATCTCCTTTGAGAATTTCATCGTCGAACGAAGATCTCCACAAAATTTCCAAGACTGAGACGATGAAACCTATTGTTGAAAGATGAAACATATTTTAGAGATGATTATGATGACTGATTTACAGTTAGGATAATCAGACTTATACGTCATTAACATTGACTATTTTTTAACACTAACTTTGGCTGAGAGCTTGACACATCAATAAATTTCAATAAAATTACTTGTGAAATAATAATAAGAGGGATGATAGTGGGAATGTTGTGTTTGCATAGGAAAACGTATAACATCAATTGTAATTATTAGTTGATTTCTCAAACGTATGTATTAAATTGCAATACGTTTAAAGGTTTAAATGTTTCAACACCGAGAGCCTATGAAAGCTAGTCTTGTTTCTCTTCTCTAAATGTTGATTCACTCACAAATTCAGCAGTCTCTCTTATTTATCTTTCCAAAAATGTAAGTCTCGAGAGTTCGTAAATTTCTTAGTTCGTAGATTTTATAATCGAGTGTGCGATTAAAGTCTCTACACAATTTATCATGGGATTCAGAATCTTGTTAAACCACCACACTACGAGAGATTTTATGAATTAAGGAGAGAGATCAAATCTCGACTTTTGTGTTCGTTTTTACATCCTGTTTTATAGAATTCTCGTTTAATCTTATCCTTAATTCGCTTTTCTTATATCCGGTTTTTACGATTCCTACATAAAAGCCCACAATCTGCTGACCTCATTTTGTATGTCCTTATCATATCCAATTCCGATAAAAAAAACAAGTACATCTAGAAAAACCAGGAAGGATTCAAATAGCAAGGTGTGCTAAAATGTGTTTTGTCGTTTAAATTTTGTGTAAATGATGGGCCAGATTTGTTTATAGATATCACGAACCCAAATAAATTATGAACCACATTGATCTGCTTCCCTAATCGAATCAAAAGAAATTGACGAAAGCAAAGAAAATAAAAAAGAGTGAGAGGTTGATGACTCGACCTCGTTCGATATATGAGCATATGTTTGTACACAAAAACTATGGTGAATCAGGTTAAACTTTGGTATAACTGTGTGAATATCACGTTGCAAATAATCTTCTAATTTGTTGTGATCCTACTGGGATTGAGAAATCAAGGTTCGAAAGACTAATCGGGAGCCTTCTCACGATTATGTTGGTATATGCCGCACGTACTACGAGTTTAGGTTTGAGTACTGAGCGTCTCAAATTTCTCAGCCATTGCAGCGTTAAGCTAAGCAGGGTGGTAAGCATGTCGCCAATGGCTGCCAAATCCGTGTCTATGTGCGGGGTATCCTCGCCCCCACCAAGCGGTCCGATCATTGGTCCTCCCATAGGGTTGACTGGATTGTTTTGATTGTTCACCATCTTCGCAAGTTTCGTGTATTATGATTTTTCTGAGTCAAAAAGTTAAGAGTCCCCATAATCAGTGCCAAATTGTGTGAGCTGAACTTCACACAACCAAAACTTGTGAGTAACTTCTACGGATCGTAACTTCTAAGTTCTAATCTTGACAAAAAGACATAAATATGATTTTATTGATAGAAAAGTGGTTTCAATACAAGTTCTTTCTTGCCTTGAAATTTAGGATTTTCTTAACTAGAAAGAGATGATCTTAAGATCTAGAACTAGATCTTACCCCCGCTAGATAGTGTCCACTTTCCTCCTCGTAAAGATTATTTTTTTCAGATGCCTTAGATTCGTCTTTATATTCTAAGGCGGCTCGCCGTTATCATCAACTTTTTGCCCATCACACTCATGGACTTTGAAACTCATTCTCTGCATGAACCTTTTTGTCACTTGGCATATACTATTAGAGTAGCATAAAACGTGTTGAAATGACACTTAGCTCGCCTATTGACGAGCCGAAGGGCGCGAATAAGGTAGCCTCATTTTAACACAATAAGCGAGGTATAGTCGAGCCTCACATTAACGGTTATGAGCGAGGTCTCGTATACGAGCTTGGAACATGTATAGGAGCGATCCTCCACTTGGCACGTTCGCGAGTGCGCTCAGGGTCACACTTGCTCAACCCTTACAACTTGCGTATATTCAACCTAGTAGTTTGGTATCCCGTGAGCTTAGGTATGTATATGTGTGAGATCCAAGTCGCATTGTCTAGCCTTGGCTTGTCTATAATTAGATAATTATATGATATTTTAGTTGCTGAGTTGATCTCGCAACATAGATCAGTCAACACAAATACATATTGAGTCGAAAATACAATTGGTTTAAACTCTTTGATCATTGTTGGATATTTTCTCTCCTAATATTTATCAAGACTTCTGAAATTTTTTACTGTTTATCCAATCACGGAGTACTTGTTGGACAGCTGAATCTATAGTTTTTAACCATATTATATATATATCATTAACACAAAATCTGATGTTATTTTGGGAAGAGTTGCTTAGCAGGGGCAGATCGTAAACGGCAGAAAAGTCGAGTCGGATCAAAGAGTCTGAAACCCTAAATCTGATCCGATTGAGATGTACGTGTGCTTGGATCGTCCCAACTTTTGATTTTAAAACGGAAGCGAAACTTTCTGATTCCTCCAAACTTTCAGGTCACAGGAGGAGAAAGCAATGGAAGCCATACAGGACGCCTTGAGAGCTTTGCGGAAGCGTCATCTTCTCGAAGAAGGAGCTCATGCTCCCGCGATTTCCGCTCTCTCTAGGCCTATTATCTCCCAGGTACCTTCAGATTTGCTGTGTTTCCTAACACTTTGTGGACTTTTTCCTCGCTGCTTTCATTGGATTCTTCTATCAATATGTTTGTGCATTCGTTTTTCTATTTCTACTTTGCCTTTCCTTGTTAGTTCCTCTTCTCTTCTATCCAGAACGCTGCTTGTGTCACCAGAATTATGCTCTCTTCGAAAGTTCCTATTGAATCCTTTAAAACATTTCCTGATTTGGTTTATCTATATGCATATAGGGCTCAGAATGGAAGGATAAAACAGAAAAACTGGAAACAGAGCTACAGCAATGTTACAAAGCTCAGTCTCGATTGTCCGAACAACTCGTGATCGAAGTAGCTGAATCCAGAACTTCTAAGGCTTCCTTACAAGAGAAGGAGTTGTTAGTTAACCATCTCCAGACCAAATTAACCCAAACAAGGTCAGTATGCTTTTGCTGTCACTGTAAGGAACTACGTTCTGCATCTCTTTAAACTCGATATGCACTCTAGGGAGGAGTGCACAATATTACAAGAAGAGTTAGCGGATAAGACCAAGACACTGGATTTACTTATTGCTGAAAACAAGGAAGTCCGATCTCAGCTGGAGGAGATGACAGATAGAGCCCAAAAAGCAGAGTCTGAGAATAAAATGTTAATTGATCGGTGGATGTTGCAGAAGATGCAGGATGCTGAACGTCTTAATGAGGTACTTGGGGACTCTCATTTTAAGATATTCTCTGATACCAGTTTTTTTTCTTCCGTTTTTTTTATTTCGTTAGGTTGGGTAAAAATTCTTTTGTCTTACATAGGCAAATGCACTTTACGAAGAAATGCTAGCTAAGCTTAAGGCAAATGGTTTGGAAAATCTTGCTCGGCAGCAAGTTGATGGCATTGTCCGCCGCAATGAAGATGGAACCGATCACTTTGTTGAGTCAATTGTTCCGTCAACATGTGGGCACCGTATCCATGCTCATGAGGGTGGCTGTGGCTCAATACTCTTTGAATACAACTCTGGTACATTGTTTACCGGAGGGCAAGACCGAGCAGTAAAAATGTGGGATACCAATAGTGGCTCTTTAGTCAAAAGCCTACATGGTGCCCTTGGGAACATACTTGATCTAACTGTAACCCATGACAATAAATCCTTGATCGCAGCAACCAGCTCAAACAATTTGTTTGTGTGGGATGTGAACTCAGGTAGGGTACGCCACACACTGACAGGCCACACGGATAAGGTTTGTGCTGTGGATGTGAGCAAATTCTCTGGCCGGCATGTTGTCAGTGCAGCTTATGACCGTACCATAAAACTTTGGGATTTGCAGAAAGGTTACTGCACTAACACTGTAATCTTTACCAGTAACTGCAATGCAATCTGCCTCAGCGTAGATGGGCTTACAGTATTCTCAGGCCACATGGATGGAAATCTTAGGTTATGGGATGTTCAAACAGGGAAACTTCTGTCTGAAGTAGCTGGACATTCTTCTGCTGTGACCTCAGTATCATTGTCCCGGAATGGAAATAGGGTCTTGTCAAGCGGGAGAGACAACGTTCATAATGTATTCGATACTCGGACTTTGGAAATATGTGGAACATTGAGAGCATCAGGGAACAGATTGGCATCAAACTGGAGCCGTTCTTGTATAAGTCCGGATGAGGATTATGTGGCTGCAGGATCTGCAGATGGAACGGTCCATGTTTGGTCTATATCTAAAGGGAATATAGTAAGCACTCTAAAGGAGCAAACATCTCCTATACTGTGTTGTTCTTGGAGCGGGATGGGAAAACCATTGGCATCAGCTGATAAAAATGGGTACGTCTGCACTTGGACATGACTGTTAAACAGTTGAAAACTGGTTTGATTACTCAATACGTCTATGATCCAAAACGATGGGCGTGTATACTCTTTTCTAGTTGTTTTCTTTCCCTCAAAGAACTTGCATTTGATTCAGTATATAATTGTTTATTAATATTCATTTACGTGGGTGTAACCTCGCAATTATTTCATACTAGATGAAGGTGATGATCCCACTAAATGGGATATGCATTATTTGGAAAAGCCTAATCTTATGTTAAAAATTAGTATATGGCAGTTAGCGGTGTGCTGATTTAGAAAGAGACAACCCTAAAATTTTTTTATAATAATTGTAAGGAAAAGATATTTGATTTTCTATCTGTATTAAACTGTATTTGCTATGATTTGGCTTTCTAAACCATTTTAATATAGGAAAATTGTATTATATATATATATATATATTTTTTTTTTGTCAATAATTAGTTTCTACAAAAAAAAATTATATTAAAATCAAAAAACAAAATTATTCATATATCCTTATATAAAAGTACTAGTGTACTTATTTCTCTCCTTATATGCTTTTCCGTCACAAATGAGTTTTTATAAAATTAAAATTGTAGTAATTAGTGAAATTTATATTAAATTACTGTATTATATATATATATATATATATATATATATATATCGAAATAATCATAATGATACAATGACTATATATTAAATTAGTTTATCTATCTCTTTTTTTGGTAAAAATTGGAAAAAAACATTTGATTTTATCGAGATCTATTCTTTTTTTTTTTGTAAAAAATTGGAGAAAATTTTGAGTTCATTTATTTGAGTTTATCCTATAAAAAGTGAAAAAAAAATGATATAGCAAAGATATAATTATCTAACTTTTAAAAAAAATTATATAAAAACTAAATATTTTGTGTAACCTAACTTTGACACACAAAAAAAAAAAAAAACAGTATCCACCTAATTTTCCTATATATATGTCAATGCGGTTGTAAGAGAATAGAAAAGGAAAAAACACCTAGACATATCAAACTGAAGTAAACCATAAAAGGAATTAGCCACCACTACAAAGACGGACAGAAGTTGGTTATATGCTTAATCTCAGTCTCCCCTAAACACAGCATGAATTAACTCTTTCAGATTTTTGCATCCGACTATCTCAATCTCTTCCAGATTCAGTGCCTTCAATAACTTCTCCGCTGATTTTGGAACCACGCATTTGTTAAACCCTAATTTTGCCAAGGTACTTATCCTTTTCTCCATTCTCGGTACCTGTACGATTATCCTTCTGTCATATTCATTCAAATTCTAAATAGCAGTTGGGCTGATTATTCAAATGATATCGCTTACCGTGCGAATCTCGCCCCCAAGCCCGATTTCGCCTATGAATGCTACACCGTGAGGAATTGGAAACTCCAAGAAACTGGATTATGCAATAAAACAGAAGTGCTTCATTTACAGCTAGTAACTAGAATACACAGATTTTACAAGACATTCTTTAATAGCATAATAGATACGTTAATAACATTCACCTGCTACAAATTGCTGCTGCTACTGCAAGGTCGCCAGCAGTCTCAGAAAGAGCCATCCCATTAGCCACGTTCAGAAAAATACCCTAATGAAAACAAAATTATGCATATTGGAAATGTTAGTTTATAACACTTCCTATCACTTATTGTAGCGCCATTATGCAATTAGAGAGAACAAGTTTCACATGCTGAGAAACATTGCAGGTTAGCAAAATACTATGAAATCTCTTAACTTACATTTTCCTGAATTCTAAGACCAGCTTGCTTCATCAGAACCTGTGATTTTGTTATAGGCCAGCCACATAACAAAATGTTAACATTTACCAAAAAAGGAAAGTAGAAGAGAGGGGGGGGGGGGATACACCAAACTTGATTTGTCTTTAGGCTATAAAAAAGACAATTTAGTAGTAGCACTCACTGCAATGATCATGTCAGCTCTGCTTGCTTGAACACCATTGACATGCCTTGAAACCGTTGAGCCAAGCGCACACAATGCCTACAAAAAAAAGAAAAACCAAGGTTTAAACAAGAACAACAATACTTTGCTTCAAGGTCCACCAACGCTTTTAAGTTCAGCAAATCTAGGGCATCTAATGATGAGAGGTCAGCATTTTCGTCTAATTAGAACATCATACTACGACCAATGTAAGTCGTGGTTCTCATCATATTAACAAATGCAAAATGTATTAAGACCTTAAAACGAACTTTAACAAATCAGACCGGCGCCCATTTATAAATATTTGGAATTCTGAAGCAGAAAAAGAGAATGAAGCAGAATGATCTGGTGAACTACCTGAACTTCAATGAGGAAACTCCGAGATCCATCCATGACAACTGCTACAGCTAATCCAGCTAAAACATCCGAATCTGGGTTTGGTTGACTAAGAAATATGCCACTAGGGTTTGAGACCACTTCAAGTCCTGATTGTGACATTTCAAAAACTCCAAGCTGACAGAGGAGATAGCCACGATTTATTGGATAATTCAACTCAAAATATGTGTTAAAATGACATGCAACCTCGAACCACAACAGATTAAAAGGGAACACAGTCCGCAGAATTGATATGCTTGAAGTAGAAAGTTCTCAAGAAAAAGAAAAGAAGCCTGAAAGGGAAAATAATATCATGACTTAATTTGCAAAGCCATACTTCATCAGTCGACCCAAACCGATTCTTCACAGATCGAAGCAAGCGGTAAGTTGAATGTTCTTCACCCTGAAAATAGACAGAAAATAAATCTCAAGTGCTCATCTTCTGTTAGATCTTATAACAAATCAAGCTCCTGTACTTACTAAAGTTTGAAAAAGTATCTAGTAAGAACAAAAAAAGCCATTTATTGAAGGGATTACGGATATCATGATATCATATTAAAACACAACAGAAAACAGAAAGCTGAATACCTCCATGTACAAGACAACATCTACTATGTGCTCCAAAACACGAGGTCCTGCAATATCACCTGCTTTTGTAACATGCCCAACCTAACACAGTTCATATAAGAGCTGATCCAGATTAAACACCACAGATTTAAATTTTAACAAAGAAAAAAAATGGTGGGAGGGTGCTTACTCACCAAGAAAACAGGTACATTAGATTTCTTTGCAAAACGCAACAGTGTTGATGTGCACTCTTTAACCTGTCACCATCGAGATTCCCATTTCAGGAGACAAATTATGGAGCGCGATGAAAAGGTTTTCATTTACAGCATTAGGGTTTTCCTTTTAAAACATAAGTACAAAGATGAGAAACTATATGTAAAATATGAGGCAATTTAAAGCAGCTATGGCTTAAGCTTTTGCACAGAGTAATTAGAAGAAAGATTCCGTGAGAGACTAAGCAAATAGAGGATGTAAAATCAAACCTGTGTGAGACCACCCGCGCTTCCAGTCACCTCTTTTAGGTAAACCGTTTGAATTGAATCAATAATGAGAGCTCGTGGAGACAGACGATGAGCTTTTGTTAAAATATCCTGAAACAAATCACTACATACGCTTCAGATAATGACTCTGTTCCTGGAAGAAAAGTCGAAAGTAGCTAACAATTTTCAGTTATAACATGGAAAGACTTAAGAATTTCACACAGCCTTGATTTGGTGTGTCTGACAGATAAACATGAGGAAAATCACAATATCGGAACAGATACCTTTGCATTGCTTAGGTGTTAAAATATGTCTTTTGTTTGTTTACAACTAAAGAATACTAATCGACATAAAAATGTATACCTGAAGATCAGAACTCGAAAATAGGTAGAGCTCGTCAGTGTCAATTTTCATCCTGTCAGCCCGACTTCCTATTTGCTCGACACTCTGCAGGGCAAAAAGTAGATCTTATGAACAAGGTGTAATCAAGTCAAGAGAATATGTGGGATGCAATCCTAAAAGTACCATATCTGCAAGTATCTTGCAGATGGACAATATTAAGCTGCTACAACTGGAGCTAAGATTACTTTGCTGCATTTTAGCTTAAAAAAGCTCATTTGAGTTATCTTTAGCTGCATGGCACAGAGAAAATATACAATCCACGAGTTTTCATGGAAAACAGAAGATGAGTAGGACCAACCTCTTCACCAGAGACATACAAAACCGGAGCTGGTTGGGCGAAATCACTCCCTTCAGCAATGATAGATGCGATCTTGCATTTGAGGAAAGGGAGAGAGAATCAAGGAAGCGTTATGTGCAAAGGGAAGGAAAAAGAAAAAAGAATCAAATGTCCAAACCTGCAGTAACAAGGTGCTCTTGCCAATACCAGGGTCACCACCAATCAAAATGAGGGAACCTGGGGCAAGGCCACCACCAAGCACCCTGGCAACTTCATTGCCAAAAAGGCCAGGCAGTGGAATTCTCCATTGGTGCTTAGTAATGCCCTGAACAACGTTACCCAATTTGAGGGGCTGGCCTGCTGCTTGCTCTGGTAACCATGACAAACCAGTGGCTTTGGTAGCAGTTGCGGGAGTGTCAGAAAAACGGCGTAACGTCCCAACCGTTGTACAGGCGCGACAGGTGCCCCACCATTGACCCTCCGAATGCCCGCAACTCTCACAAACCCAACATATTTTGGCTTTGCCTTTCTTTTTGTTTTTGTTCATAATTAGTTCGCCTGGATCCCATCCCCGCGAAGGGACAAGAGGTTTGTCCTTGCCATCATCCTCATTCACGCTTTGATCAGAGACGCTGGACGAGAGACGACGGAAACCAAGGCGGACGGGCGGAGAGGAAGACCGGATGAGAAGAGAGTGAAGGCATCTGAAGCACCTCATATCCACCATCACCATCACATCTGGGAATTAGGTCTCTACTCTTCTATCAATTTTCAGCTCAATTTTTTTTGTCATCTATTTGACATTTTGGAGTTCACTTATTAAAAAGTTAAAAAAAGACAATTTGGAAAACCTCAAAGTCCTTTTCATAGATTTTTTTTCTTTTGTTGATAGGTGATTAGAATTTTTTAGTCCAGACCTAGATTTCACTAGCAATATATTGTGGTCTATGACGGCGGGATCTAGTATTTGGCCTTGTAATCAAAACTCTCGTACCAACAAGGTCATCATTTGCAGTCTTGTGTCATTGCATAAACTATCTTTTATGATTAACTATTGGTTGATCCGCGCTCGTGTTAATTTTGTTTTTCATTTGTTTTGTTCTCGGGATAACAATATTCCCAAAATATTTTGGTAATTTCAGTATAGTTTTGGATTTTTTTTCATGTTGTTTTTAAATGTCTATAATTCATAGTTTTTTGTGATTTAATATTTGTCAGTGTATTGTATAACCGTAAACTTGATATAGTAAAAATCTTCATCATTATGTTCCCTACCCCACATCATTTTGTTAAATTTTAATCCCAATTTTAGTTTGTAATTATGCTTTCTTTTTTATAATTATATTTATTGATAAAAAAAATCTTGATTAAGTCAATACTATATTATTTGTGTTGGGTAAGATAACTAATTATCTATAAACACAAAGTCTAATATCCTCTTAGAAATTAAAATGATTGTTTTCTTTTTACCATCACAAAAAATGTGAAAATAGTTACTAATTATTCTGATATTTGTAAGATCAAATTTTACATTTTCCACATATTTAACTTTTATATGTCTTTGTTTGCCTCTTTAGTCCTCTTCCATTTATTGTGGATTTTGTTTTATCCACTAATGGTGTGATGAGGTGTTTGAGAAGCCCGTTATTACTTTCAATGTCGGTTAACATCTGTTGTGGTTATATTTCTTTCCAGAGCTTTAAAGATTTTTTTTTCACTTCTTTTTATTTCACCGAAGAGTATTAACAATGATGATATCTGAATGTTTATATTAACATGAACCTTCATTAATTTAGTAGTTTATGTTTTGTGTTAGATAAAATAATCAAATGTTTATAAATATTATATATTATTATAAAATTAAACTTAGTAATTTTTAACCACCATAAATTGTGAAATTGTTGCCAAGTTTTTTATATTGATGCTTACTATTTTGTTTTGGTAAAATTTTGGTGGTTAATATTGAAAAAAGATTTAATATGTTTCAAACGATTAAATATATTTACTATTAGAGAATGCCGTTTGATGTTTCAAGATATTATTTTTATCTGCCCAATTATGGAAGTTAATACTGGAATATTGAAGTTGGGAAATTGACATAGATAAGAAGTTGTGGTTATTTACAATTTTATTCGGTCTTCTTGTGTTTTAAATATTCACCGTTCATATTCTTCCTTCTTTGGTTAATTACTTAAAACAATTGGTATTTATAATAGTGATATCAAAATGGGTAAACCGGATTAACTGATTTTATTATATGTGATTTTTCAGTTTTGTATCAAAAGAGTTCAATATAAATATTAATTTTAAGTCATTATTTAAAATTAGTACTAATAAAAAAATACTTAATTGTTATATTTAAAATTGAATTTTAATTTTTTGATGATCATATATTTTTAGAATAGATATGATTAAAGACTTTTGAAATTTCTTTTGTAATCAAGTGTACTAAAACTGAATTTGTAATTAATATGTGAAGTAGATCTTAAATTAATAATTTTATTAAAATAAAATATTAGAATAATGTGGCACATATGTGGCTGATAAGGTGTCTTCACCAAAAGAGAGAAAATGTTTCTTTATAGATTGACCCGCGTTACGCGCCGGATGTGTTATTTTTTCTTTTCCATTTGTTTTGTTTTTTGGATAATGATGTCTCACACATATTTTTGTAATTGTAGTATACGTTTTGCAAAACATTTTATCATGTTGTTTTAAAATATCTATTATACATAGTCTCTACAATCTATATGGTTTACTGTTTGAAAGTGTATTGCAAAACTTTTTGTCATGTTGTTTTAAAATCTTCATATTTATATATAACTCATCATTCTACCAGGTTTTTAATTACTATGTTAGTGTGCGATCTTGATTTTTGTTTACTTTTTATTTAATTTTTATATTTATTGATATGAATATTGTTTAAGTATCTACAAATACAGAGTCGAATATCTTTTTATAAATGAAAATGATTGTTTAAATCTCTTATCACCATGAAAAATGTGAAATAGTTGCTAATCATTTTGAATTTTGTAGATATTCTTAAGATCAATATATATTTACTCGTTTTGAAAATATGTCGTGTGAGATTTGAAGAGGCTGATTGGCTCTCTAGTCATCTTNTTATTCTTTTTGGAAATATGTCGTGTGAGATTTGAAGAGGCTGATTGGCTCTCTAGTCATCTTCCATTTATTTTGGTTGTTCGTTGAATATATGTCGTCTAAGGCTTCGGGAGATTGATTGCCTCTCTAGTCTTCTTCATTTGTTTTTGTTATATCTTTTCTCTGAGTTTTGAAGTTTATAAATTTTTTTCTGAGTTTTGAAGTTTTGTTCCCTTCCCACTTTGTTTTAACCGAGAATAAGATGTTATTATTATTAACAAATTTAATTTGGATATATATATATATATATATATATATTTTTTTTTTTTTGTCAATCGTCATATTCTTTTTTCTTAGGTTTAAATTCATAATATATATAGTTGTGATATATGAATAAATATGTTGGATTAGTTGA
>OVAP01002702.1:4836-18621 GCA_900406295.1 Aurinia saxatilis
ACTTAGAGTGACCTCCGTAACAACCTTCATATAGCGGATTTTTTGTAGCTTATAATATTTTACACACACAAAAATTTGCCTCCGCATTTGGTCCCGAAGCATTTTGTGGACCTTGTTCATCTTGATAAATATTATCAGGATTCATGGTTTGAAAAAACGCATCTTTCATCATGTCTACATATGCTCCTTGTTCTCTCCACACTTCTTCTTCTCTTTCACTACCCTGCTTTATATTACTACCACTACTTGTTCCTAAATTCACATTTATTTCTTCTTCATGGTTGTACCAAACATAATATCCAGGCATAAATCCTTTACTCAGCAAGTGGTTCGAAATTTTACTCCCCGACCAAACTTAATCATTTTACAACTACTACAAGGGCAGTGAAACTAACCCTCATTTTCCCTTGCAAATGACTGCATACTAGCAAACTCCATGAACCCTTCAACACCCATTTGATAATCTCCCGAGATATTATCGGTTTTTGGATCGATCTTGTTGCACATCCATGCTCTTGATGCAATCCAATTATTATAATGATCCCCCATATTTTTTTCTCTCAAAAAACAAAAAAAAATTCTAAACTTTCAATTGATACTCCTCTACAATCGGCTACAAACCTTTATATAGAAAATTTTGCCACTGCACTGCCATTACTGTGTCACTAAATTGCCACTACGTTACGATGTGGCAATAAGTTAGGCACACCTACCACGCACGAGGTTAATGCGTTTCACCGACACAAATATGCCACCACAAAGCCACTTTACCGTCGTCGCAAATAAGTTGGTATATTTTCCCACTATTTGCCACTACAAAAATGCGACTTCTCAAACCGTGGCAAATTCGTGACAATTTTTTCCAACAATTTGCCATTTCGCCCTTTTGTCACAATGTCGTCACATTTCTGTCTCTTTATTGCGACCAATTTGCGACGATTTCTTCAGGTTGTTTTAATGCAACGATTTTGCGACGCTTTATTTTCATTGCAAAGTTGTGGCAATTTTGTTACAATATCGTCGCAGTTTTTTGCCAGTACATTTGTGGTCGCTTTTTGTCGTGACAATTTGCCTATTTTATTGTAGTGTGTGAATGCTCTCGCTAGCACAACTCTTCCATGGCAAACCCGATTACATGATCATGTTTTGGTTATGTGTTGTTATTCAACAACAAACTTTATAAAATTTAGATGTTAAGAAGAAACAAAAAAGAAAATAGGATTTCTAAGTAAAGACTACATAATACGAGAAAATAAATTCTTAGATTTGGTTAGCTTCTCTCTCCCCTTTTCTCTCTCTTCCGATAACAAAGCTCGTGCATCTGAGGCACCTTCTCTGACGTTTGATACTCCTGACCGGCCTTAAGGGACGGCCTCCCTCCGATTATCAGATCTTCAAGTCGGCTCTGGAGTAAAAGCTTCATCGGATTTTGTCCATGGACTAGAGGTTCCTCTCCGGCATTGCACTGGTGTGGCAGAGCATACGGAGTGATGTGAGGTTGTGGAGAAAGATTCTCGAAGAGTGGGCTACTTGGGGGACTGGCTCAGTCAGATGGAATGCTTTTAATACGGTGGGTTCGTGAATTGAACGGTCAATTAGGGATCTCAGTTTACCGAGGAAGAAAAAGATGCGGCTTTCGCAGCGTGAGTCACGACGGAAGCTCAGAGGGGTTAGCGTGGTGGAGTACATGTTGACGGCGGTGAAGGTGAATCTTGAGTAAGTTCGACGGAAAGTTTCCACCGCTGTTCCTTCTGTCTGAATCGAAGAATCCCTTTTTGAAAGGTATGAATGGGATCCTAATTGCACAGAGAAAACATAGTGATTAATGTGAGTTTTGGGGACTTCTAGTCCATCTTATCTAGTTTTTAGGTTGTCAAGAAAAGGGTGTGTGCTGGTGGTTAATCGAGGCCCAAACTGGCCGTTGAGGTCTCCTCCTCAGTCAATTTATCGAGAACACCAAATTTCCTCTATGCATGTGTCTGACTAGAGGCGCCGACAAACTCTGTCTCAGATCCATATAAACTAGAATCGCTTATTGCACAGTGGTCGGGAAAGTTACCTATGTTCGGTTTAGTTAGATTCATTGTATTGGTTAAATTCCGCTAGAGCTTGTATGCTAAATTGATCTTCGGTTTGGACGATTTAATCGCTTTTTATATGAATATAATCTTTATTATTGAAATTCATTATTGCTAAATGAAAAATATGTTTTCTTTCTTTCGTTTTGTTACAAGAAAAAAAAAACTACATTTATTAACAAGAAATATATACACAATATTAACAATATTAACTTTCTTAATAACAAGATATTCAAATCCATTTTGTAATCTTTCAGATCTTCCAACATTTATTAATAAATTGTCAGATTTAAATTGCTAAAACTGAAAATGGTTAAAAGATATAACATATTGTAAAGAAAAAGAAATCGATGAGACATAATTTTATCTTTTTTTGGGGAATAATTTTCAACAACGAAAATACAATAATGCAGTGATAATGCGGTTCATGACAGTCACGTATCTCTAACATTATTCTCTTCCCGAACATTCACCTTTAATAATTATTTGGTCGAATCAAAAACAAAAAAAAGAGAAGTAGCAAAATCCTCCTCGGCGACAAAAGGAGAAGAGAAACATGGCTTCGGTCCTTCCGCCGGAGCTAGACAACGACTCAATCGCTTCATCGCCGAGATCGGAGTACGAGAGTCAGCCACGTGTACGGTTCATGTGTACTTTCGGTGGAAGGATCTTACCTCGTCCACCAGATAATCAGCTCTGTTACGTCGGCGGCGATAATCGTATGGTCGCTGTTCATCGTCATACTTCTTTCGCTTCTCTCTTAAGCAAACTTTCCAAACTCTCCGGTTAGTAAAATCTATATTCGAATTCGATCCATTAAATTGATTTTCGATTTTGTTGATGATTGATTTGACTTCATGGTCTTCAAAAAAACGACTTGGGATTTAATCATTTCGAGTTTTTATATATCAAATGCTAGAATTTAGTATGATTTAAGTCCTTAATATCTATGAAATTATAACAATTTTTTTTTCTTTTACATGTATGAAAATTAAGATCTGAATCATATGATGAGCGATTATTGGTTCATTTTTATTGTTTTCTTTTTTGCGGCTTTCTCTGAAATTCATTATTGGTATTATTCGGAGAAAAAAAAAACTCTGGAATTTGCTGGAAAGTAATAATTTTGATTTTTGTTTTTTCCGATCGTGAAAATTATCGAGTAGAAAGATTTGATTCAAAGAAATTAATACGATTTTTGGTTTTGCCAAACTATTATTGGGGTTTTATTTTGGAAACAGCTTTGCAGCATTTTAATATTTTGGNTGGAGAAAAAAAAAACTCTGGAATTTGCTGGAAATTAATAATTTTGAGTTTTGTTTTTTCCGATCGTGAAAATTATCGAGTAGAAAGATTTGATTCAAAGAAATTAATACGGTTTTTGTTTTTGCCAACTATTATTATTGGGGTTTTATTTTGGAAACAGCTTTGCAGCATTTTAATATTTTGGCATTAAATCTTGGAAATTGGGCAGATATTTTTGGAATTTGCGGAAAGTAATGAATAAATAATAAAATAAATTAGGGTGGGAAACAAACAATAATTAACAATATTGTCGTGTTATGGAAATATGTTGTTGGATAAGGTAAAAGCAATTTGAGCGTGAAGTACCAGCTACCAAACGAAGATCTTGACGCATTAATCTCCGTATCAACGGACGAAGATGTAGAGAACATGATAGACGAGTACGACCGCATCGCACAGAATCAAAACCCTAAATCCTCTCGTCTCCGTCTTTTTCTCTTCTCCAAAAACGTCGCCGGAGAAGACGAAGACAACGACAGTCGAGCCAGCAGTATAAGCTCTCTTCTCGACAGCTCCGTTAATCGCGAGCAGTGGTTTCTCGACGCACTCAATCTCGGTTCTTCCGTCTCCGCAACCGCCGTGGCTAACGGCCGTGGATTCGAACGTGTTAGATCGGAGGTTTCTTCCATTGTTTCCGAAGTTCCTGATTATCTCTTCGGGTTGGATACTTTCGATGAGTCTGCTCCGCCTCATGAGCTTCGTGATCGTGATCCGAGAGCTAAGATTCAGAGAGAAGTCTCGACGCTTTCGGATCCTGGTTCGCCTCGTCGGGATATTCCTTCGCCGTATGGTTCTACTTCTTCCGCTCCGGTTATGAGATCATCTACACCGGAATTACAACAACCATCGGTTCAAATTACTAAACCGGAAACTCCTGAACCGGTTTCGACTCCCAAAGCGGATCCTCAACCGGAACAAGTGATGATTCAACAGAGTAATGTACCGGTTAACTCGCAGTGGCAGTATGCACCTGGGCCTGGTCCACAGCTTCATTACCAGCAATCACCGGTTTATTACGTCCCTAGTTCGGTTCCACCACCGGGGAATCATATGGTTCAACCGGGTAATCATATGGTTCAACAGAGTAATCATATGGTTCAACCGGTTCAAATGCCCGGTCAGTATATTCAACAATACCATCATGTACCAATGGGATACCATCACCAATCTCAGCCTCAGCAGATTCCTGGTCCAGTACCAGTTTCGGGTCAAGTATATGGTGGAGCCGTTAGGCCGGTTATGATGGCAGTGGATAACAGGACCGGTTATTATGGAGTGAAACCACCCGGTCCTGCTCAAATGTATCATCACCATCCTGGTATGGTTGTTCCTGGTGTTGAAGAACAACAATACAGAACTGAACCGGATTTGGATCCGAATCGGGCTTCTTCTTAGCTGGTTGAAGAGAGAAATGAAAATATTCTCATCTTCCTGTGCTATCTGCGTTACTGTGTGAACTGTGTAATACTTTTTGTTGTTTTTCTACTTTTTTTTATAAAATTGTTTCTTTGCGTGTAATTTTGTCAATTTTGTACTACAAACTATTTTGAAACATGTGATGTGAAGCCCAATAAATGACATTATCATTTGTCGATATGAACTATAACGTACAGTTGTATTAGTTTGGGTTTTCTTTTGCCACCTTGTGTTTTATGATTGTTTTGTTTTCCCCCTCGAAGAACTACATTTCACAAAAATATCATGAACATGTGAAGCCCAATATACGACAGTATTGTTTGCAAGTAAGTCTATTTTTGTGAAACTATTTTGTTTTTAGTTTGTTAGCTTATTCAGTGTTTTACAAGGAACCCAGTTACCTTCTTATATCTCATGTTTTCTCCTATTAGAGCTCAGAGACTTGGAAGAAATTGATTCATCTACTTGTGAGAACCATTACAGGTTTTTCTGGTTATTCAACTTATCTTCTTCTCCAACTCTCCTAATTCACAAGTTTCATAGACTTGTTCATTTGTTTAGGTCCTGTCCTGAGAAGAGGTTCATGAGACAAAGAGTTTATGCATGACAAATATATATAATTTTAGGGACATTAACTACTAAATATTTTTTTAGTGTAGCGGTTGAAACAATTTTGTAGTTGAGTAAGGACAACGGTTTGATTCATGATATGTATATAACTCCGGGCCGGTCATGCATCCGTTTCTCCAACGATCTCTCTTTTCAGTTTTTCTGTCCCACAAGCCTCAGTAAATTTGTAATGAGATTGAAAACAAACTTAACTTAGATCTTCTTCTACAGTTCATGTGAACACTATCACAAATTAATCTGATAAAATATCGATCCCTGTCTCATAAATTCAACAACTCTAGCTACTCTTTTATGTTTCTACTGTACCATGTCTAAATTTCCGACTCATCATCGTAACCTTTGATTCTTCTTCTTGTCAGATCACATGTGCCTTAGGTACTTTTTTATGCGTCTTAGGTATGTCCGTTTAATCTGAAATTGTTTCTCTCAACTTCATGTTTTGATTCAAACACAAATTGTAACGCCCCGACCACCCCTTTCGGTGAGACACCCATGTCCTCTCTCGGCACATGAGCCCCACCCCTGTCTGACGATCAGTGCGTTAATTTTGGAAGGCTCGGAAGACTTGTTTCCTGCAATCACCACGAGATCTTTCCTCGTGTTTTGTCCTCACTCACACGGTATCGTGAATCACTTCCCAGTAGGTCACCCATCCTTAAATTGCTCCAGCTCACGTACACTTAACTTTAGAGTTCTCTCTGAACAAGTGACCGAAAAGATAAATGCACTTTGATGACATGGGTAACCAAATCAGTTCTCTTAAAACCTCTCCACATGCACTACCATATATCACAAACCGAGATGTTACACAAACGGTTATTTAAAATACTCATAAGATTAAACAAAATCATATATGATAGTTGATGATACAATGAAATAATGANTATGCACTACCATATATCACAAACCGAGATGTTACACAAACGGTTATTTAAAATACTTATAAGATTAAACAAAATCATATATGATAGTTGATGATACAATGAAATAATGATATTTATGGCATTAAAAACAAAAAGAAGGTTTCATGAAACTCCGAAGTCAAGCTTGATATGAAAACATCTTGTAAGATAATAGATTTCATATGACAAGTTCGGGTTGACCGGCTACAGATCCCTCAAAACTATTATATCTCGCTAGATCCACGAAGTTTAAACCTCTTTCAAACACACCATAAAATGAAAGTTGTACATCTAATTCCACATATATTGAAGTTCTAAATCCAGAATCCCACCAATTTCTTAAACTGCAATTTTCATTCAAATTAACATTAAATTCAATTGTTATTGACACTAAACAAAAATTAAACCTGAAACCATATACCCAAAATATAAAGCTAATACAAAAAAATTCATAAACACCAAAACAAATAATCTCTTTAACGTGATAACATCGTCAAAGTCAATAATCTTGGGAGAAGTGAAAGTGATTTCATCACCGATCAAGAAAATCTCCGGTTGTAGACATCAATGAACTCATTTGCTAATTTCAAAAGCCCATTAAACTCGTCTTTAATTCTTCCCTTTCTCTCTTGATTTGTTCTGAACATTCACGTCGTTTTTGAACTGATGCTTCGACTAAGAGTCAATATTTGATACTGAAGCTGCACCGTTAAATCTCGTATGCTTTGGATCCGAATCTTTAGTAATTTCTTCTTTCTTTGTCAATTAGGGACCAAACACGACATAGAAACATGAAACTGTCAATCACTAATTGGTTTACCTTGTTCATTTTTTCACAAATAATTTTTATAAAATCAAATATTTATCAAGAACTGAACCTTTCAATATTTATAACTTGGAAAAGCTGCCTATTTAGACACCAAGTGTTGGAGCATGTTACTATAGACTCACAAAGAATTCGTAATGGTCTAAATATACACCAACTTATATAAAACATCACACGACATCACAATCTATAGTATTTCGGTCTAAGTCATCAAACCGTTAACTGATGTTAGTTTTTCGTGAAAATTGCTGACGTTGCATTGTTGTGCTGGACTTAAATGCCATGTCAGTATCAACATCATTTTTTTTTGTTGGGCCAGATCCAATATGGATGGGCTGAAGCCCAAATTAAATAATTAAACCAAAGTTCTTGACCTAAAATCGAACAAAAAATTGAACCAAAAATATTGAACCAAAAATTGAACATGAACCAGTTTTGTCTTCCCCAATAAGGCATAAACCAACCATTATCCCATTACAAAAGGAACAATAAATCTTCNGTCATCAAACCGTTAACTGATGTTAGTTTTTCGTGAAAATTGCTGACGTTGCATTGTTGTGCTGGACTTAAATGCCATGTCAGTATCAACATCATTTTTTTTTGTTGGGCCAGATCCAATATGGATGGGCTGAAGCCCAAATTAAATAATTAAAGCAAAGTTCTTGACCTAAAATCGAACAAAAAATTGAACCAAAAATATTGAACCAAAAATTGAACATGAACCAGTTTTGTCTTCCCCAATAAGGCATAAACCAACCATTATCCCATTACAAAAGGAACAATAAATCTTCTGAGGACAGTCTCGCTCAGTGTCTTCTTCATCCTCTAAAAGTCTAAATCCTCTAAATTCTCCTCAGCTTCATCATCATCAACATCTCCAGGAATGAATGGATCACCAGCCCCTTCTTCTATGAAGATATCCACCCAAAAAATGTCCACTTGTAAGCTTCATTCATCCTCTAGATGTTTTTGCTCAATGTCTCTCCACAATGGCTNAACATCATTTTTTTTTTGTTGGGCCAGATCCAATATGGATGGGCTGAAGCCCAAATTAAATAATTAAAGCAAAGTTCTTGACCTAAAATCGAACAAAAAATTGAACCAAAAATATTGAACCAAAAATTGAACATGAACCAGTTTTGTCTTCCCCAATAAGGCATAAACCAACCATTATCCCATTACAAAAGGAACAATAAATCTTCTGAGGACAGTCTCGCTCAGTGTCTTCTTCATCCTCTAAAAGTCTAAATCCTCTAAATTCTCCTCAGCTTCATCATCATCAACATCTCCAGGAATGAATGGATCACCAGCCCCTTCTTCTATGAAGATATCCACCCAAAAAATGTCCACTTGTAAGCTTCATTCATCCTCTAGATGTTTTTGCTCAATGTCTCTCCACAATGGCTTTTTATCTCGTATTGGTTCATATGGCAGCTTCCACCACATCCTTCCAATCGTTACAATTGAATCTAACTCATCCCGCATAGTTTCAATGATGTTACTTGGTCTGACATGGCATCAAAATCCATCACAACAATGCCACGTCAGCAAATCTCACGGAAAAACTAACATCCGTTAACGGTTTGATGATTTAGACTAAAATATTATAGATTGTGATGCCGTGTGATGTTTTATATAAGTTGGTATATATTTAGACCATTATGAATTCTTTATGAGTTTATTGTCACATGGTCCAACATTTGGTGTCNTGAATTCTTTATGAGTTTATTGTCACATGGTCCAACATTTGGTGTCTAAATAAGCAGTTTTTCCTTATAACTTTGTCACAGTCTGCAAGCATTATTACCCTGTAGCTCTCTCTCTCTCTCAATCTTCAAGTCAAATTCATTAGAACCTTTTTATTTTGTTAAACCAAAGTAATAAGCTGCAGCGTACAAGTGAGATTTCATCTATACATAAAGTTTGGGCTTCATTCAATATCCAACCTCAAAGTTTAGGGTTCTTCAACCTTGAAATTGTTGGGGAATTCTGAGTATTAGATTAAAAATATTGGGTCAGATTGTTTTTGTAAGCGGAGTCTGGTAATTTATGGGTTCATGTTTAGTTCTGGTTTGTTGTGGACTATAATTTAATATAATGTTAATTTCAATAAAAATTTAATTTAATAAATTGGTGGAGTTTCGGATTTAGAAATTTATTATGTGTAGAATTAGATATACAACTTTCATTCTGTGAAGATTTAGAAAGAGACTTAAACTTCATGTCGATACAGCACAATATGATAGTTTTGAGAGGCTCTAACTAGTCGACCCGACAAGATTTTATACAAACAAAATTGTTTAGCAATTGGGATGTGAAGCGGAAGTAACGGCAAATGTGGGCCTTATCAAGTTATTTATATGTTTTAGTAGTTAAGTTGGAGATGGATATTATGGACCATCACAAAGTTACGGTAACTGTGGGATGCCAAATGGCACCCTACAAAATAATGACTGACTTTGGTTGGGTTATGCTAAAAAATACACAGCCTTTTTGGTCCATACTTGCTTTGGTTATGCTAAAAATGACTGGCTTTGGCTATGCTACATGTGCTTGTGCGACTATAAAGGCATTATTAATCACATTATTATAGGCTATAAAGTGCATTATTGTACAGAGCATTTACTTTTGAGACCGAGTCTACTCTCATCTCGTCTTATATAAAGGTTTTTTTTGTTATTTTGGGTTTAATCACATGTATCTATTTTTTACCATTAATCACATATACTCATCTTCTTTTTTTTAATCATTTTTCTTGTAAAAAATTTAAAATACTCATATATAAATATTAATTATTTATGGGATTTTAGGATTTATGATCTAGGATTTAGGGTTTAAAAACCATAAACCCTAAAATCCTAAACCCAAAAAAGTCTTTCCACCCCTAATAAACCCTAACCCCCTAAAATATAAACTATAAATCCTAACAATTAAATTCTAATAGTTATTAAAAATTAAACCTTAAGTTTATCAGGGTTTAACCCTAAATTCTAAACCCTAAGTAATCATAAACTCTATAATCCGAAATTCTAAAATCCTAAACCCTAGCAAATATATTATTTACGATGAAAAATAGCTTTGGTAAATGAAGATATATTAATTATTAATATAAAAAGGATAGGTATATGTGATTAAAAAAAAGTAGTGATTATATATGGATAGTAAATATGGAAAATTGGGTATATTTGTGATTATCTGTCTTGTTCTTTTAACCATTTTATTCGGTTGACCAAAAGTGATCAACTCATCCACTCAATTGATTTTTGCTTATTTTGTTAATAAATAAATATTTTGGATATTTTAGTACCACTTAAATAATTAAATGTCTAATAGTTTTTTTAGGAAAAAAATATGGTGAAAGCACGTTATTATGTCTGACTAAATGTTAAAAAAATAGTTTACCAAGACAAGAAGTACAATGATTACAAATGTATGTAATATTCCTTCCGTTTTTTTTAATACACTTTTGAGAGTTTTCACATATACTATTAAGAAAAAATTATTGTTGTATATATTTTTATTACATTATATAATTTTATATCATTTTAAACCAATAATATTCAACAAATTCAAATATTTACAATTTTGTTTTTGAATTGTACAATTTTAATCATCATATAATAGTATTGATCTTAGATTTTTGTGTTATATAAAAGTAATAATATTAATATATGTTGTTTATATAGAGATTTGTTTGAAAAAAAAAAAATCTCATAAATCTCCCTTTTAACATAATAGTGATTTGATGTTAGTAAATATTTGTTTCAAAACAGTGAAATCTCTTTTAATTTGTGTATGTACGTGATTTTGGATACTCAGGCTTTGGGTACAATGAGTGAGATAATCTTCTTTTTGCTAAGTCAATTCCAAATAACATAAAATCATTGCCAAATTCATTATTAGTTAATATTTTACTCTTCATATTTTTAACATAAAACTATTCCCAAATCCATTATCAAAATCTTGGTATTTAATAAGACATGATTTTAATTTATATTTTAAAATCATAGAATAAATAACATAGAATTTTAATGAAGATTTAGAAATGAATAATATTGGATTTTTATTAGAATTTCAAATCCACTAAAGTACCAAAACCAATCCTACATAGAAGTAACTTAAGTGGTTTTGGTTCAGAAATTATGACGTGTACTTTATAAATTATTTTAGAAAATAAGTCGTAAGGAAACATTTGTATAAATAATTCTTGTGAGAATGGATCTTTTTTTTCATGCCCGATTATCTAGATTTCTGCTTCTTAAAATCTCAAACTCGAAAAATTAAATCTTATTCTCACAAAATCATTCAGTTCTATCTTTTCAATTTCTCAAATTGGTTCAGATTTGTAGAATTTTATTTTTGGATTTTAGAGATGCGATTTTGATGTTTATTTTATGATGTTCATAAAATTTTTACGAGTTTGATTAATTTTTGCCGCCTGTTGTTGTTCACGTGTTCGTCTTCTGTGGAGATTCGGAATCGTGCGCCTTCGCCTTCTATTGAGATTGTTCCTAACCATTACCAAACGATTCTCAAAAAACAAGTTTGAACTCGCTTGTGTTGCCGTTGCGCTTCGTGTTCGTCTTTGATTCCAGGAGCTAGATCTCAGTCAGCTCCATATTCTCATTTAGAAGATTGTCCCGCTCTACATATTAGTTGCTCGGTAAAAGTACACCTTTTTTCTATCGACACAAAAATCAGTAGCTCGGTAGAATTGATTAATGGAAGTCCTCTGATTTTGATCCTCTCTAGAGAACTGGGGAAGCCATTTTGTAGAGGCTTGAATCTCTTTCCTCTCGGTAAAGTGTCACTACCAATCTGTCTTTGGTATAGTTCTCGAGATTGAAGACCATAAAAGCAAGGACTCTCTAGCCCAAAAAAAGATTGAAGAGCTATTACATCTAGATTGAGTTTTGTAATCTGCAAGCATAAGCCAATCTGGATGAGAATCTAGAGGAGTACGCTGCTTTTTATAAGAGTTTAGGCTCTACGAAGAGCATATGGCTATGAAAACACTTCTCCGTGGAAGGACAACTTGAATTCAAGGTTATTATTATTATTATTATTTTCCTTTATTTAATGTTTCGCATGTTTGTTGTTTAACTGTTTCATTAGAATGACTCCTTATACTTTCAAATTGTTATTTATCTTAGTATCACCGAGTAAAAGGCAGAGAAAGAAAACAAATTTCATCTTCAACGTATATGCAGACAAAAAAGGATTTTTATAATCGTAAGCTACTTAATTAAAAATGCAAAAAAGTGCTCTTCACCAATAGTCATGTGAAATTTTTATACTGGTGAATGATTGACTAGGTAAAATACAAGAAAATGTGCGTTGCAAACTGCTTATGGATATTCTTATGGTTTCTTATCTATGAAATTAGATGTTGTTGGGTTGCAGAATGAAGATGGATCCTTCTCAGAAGATACATGGGTAGAAATATATACAAGATATTTTTCTAGGCCAAGTAGGACTTGACATCTGCGTATTTCATGTTGGTTATTAACTATGTTGAATCTTGATGGCAAGATTTTTTTATATAGATTTTTATACATAGCAATATGTTGTCTTTCACTACTGAAGTGTCTTGACAAAATAGTTATTAAAAAGGTTGTTGATTATATCGCAAGCCACTAAACCTCTCCTGAATGCGTTCACGTACATGTCACTAACCTCTTTTTGGACGTGCCATAAGGATAACTCATATTTAGGGTAAGCCAACTACAAACACACAAGTTTGAGAGTGAGAGCTCTGAAACTTACATTGAGTGTTGATTAAGATTCTGAAAGGGGAAACTTCGGGATTGCTACAACTGTAAATGTTCTATGTTAAGCTGTATGCAAAGGTAGATTAAAATTTAAATATGGTTATGAGAAACTTTTGTTCGGATGATTGGGTTCCATCAACAAATTAAAAAAATGTACCATGATGTGTATCTCACGACGAAGATGTGTTCTTCAGATATTACACAATTTCACACAAGAAACTCTCAGAACTATAATTTAATCCACCAAAAAAATTCCTACAGTGACGCCGCATCTGCTTGGAATTGTTGTTGCTGCAACTCCAATCTTGGTGTAAGAGTTCCTTGAGAAGTAAGAGTTCATAAACAATCCTGATAAACCATCTATCTTCAGTTTCCTCTATGTGATGATGATGGTGTTGTCAAGAAAAGAACTTGGTGGTCTGATAAGGTTACATAACTGCAGGAGCGGAGAACTTGGTGAATCTAGGACATTGGTGAACTTGAGGTATGGCTCTTGGCTCTAGTAAAGATACGATTGATAAGCTTGAGAAGACACAAATATTAAGAAGGAAATGAATGATACTACATCATAGAGATTTGAAGCACTAAGGAACATGTTCAAGAAGACGAAAAAAAAAAAAGCGTTCTCTGATCAAGAATGAAGTTATAAGTCTGCAAAAGAACCAAAATAATTTGAATGGAACTTATTCATGATAGATTTCTAAAGTTTTAAGATTTGGAAGTTTCTGACCGAAAAATTTTTTTGTGAGTTATTAAGTCTAACAATTTTTATAAGTGCGGAGAATAAAAAATCTGGACATCCGCTAATAATTATAATTCTAGAAATTCACTAATTGATTATATATATATATATATAT
>OVAP01002703.1:0-18614 GCA_900406295.1 Aurinia saxatilis
AATTTAAATAAAACTGATAAATAAATATTTTAAAAATACAAAAATTATAAATAAATTTTTAATGTTTTATAATATTTTATAGGATTTTAGGGTTTGGAATATAAGGTTTAAGGTTAAAACCTTAAATCCTAAAATNGATTTTAGGGTTTGGAATATAAGGTTTAAGGTTAAAACCTTAAATCCTAAAATCATAAACCCTAAAAAAGGTTTTACCTCCTAAAATCCTAAAATATAAACCCAAAAATATTAAAACTTAAACCCAAATACTTATTAAACACTAGACTCTAACCCTAAAATATTTTAACCCTGAATCCTAAATTTTTAAACCCTAAATGTTACAAATCAGATTGAGTTACCCATTTTAAACCCTAAGTTTTAATTCATGGCTTAAGATTTTAAGAATTAGGGTTGCAAAATTTGTAGGGTTGGGGTTTTGTCTTTAATAAGTATTTGAGTTTAAGTTTTAAGGTTTTATGGTTTATCTTTTTAGGGGTTCATAGTTTAAAACCCTTTCTAGGGCTTAAAATTTAGGGTTTAAGGTTTTAACCCTAAACCTTATATTCTAAATCCTAAAACCCTATAAAATTTTATAAAATATTTTAAAATTTATTTGATAGTTTTTTGTATTATTAAATATTTATTTATGGATTTTATTCAAAATATATGAACAAATTAATTTGATAGATAAAGTTGAGGACAAAACTGGAATTTCATAAAGTTTGTGTATGAAAATGTACAAAATTAATGAGTTTGTGTATTAATCTGGAAAACAATTCCAGTTTGTGTATTAATATGGCAATGAAAAAAGTTAGTGAATTTAATTGGCAAATTTTGTTGAGTTAATGTATTTTTTGGGTTTTTCCCCCGTAAAATTAAGAAAACTAAGCTACTAAATCTCGATTAATACATATGGTTCATGCTGTCATATGTATTACTTTTTCCGTTTTAAATTAGTTGTCCCTTTATAATTAATTTTTTGCTTTAAATTAATTGTCGTTTTCGATTTTCAAAATAATCTTTGGTTTTAAGTACCAACTGCAACCTCAAATTTTATGAAAAATGTCAAGAATCAAAATTTCTTTTTATTGGTATAATAGAGTTTTTAATATATTTTCTTAATATATGTGAAAAAACTTAAACTGACAGCTAATTTGAAACGGATGGAGTACTAGAGTTCGACGATATCATTTTGTTATTCATTATAGGAGGGAATTTATGATTTCTTAACATACATCTTGCTATGGAGATACTTATGTTTAAATGTTTAAATTGTGTGTGAAGGTGTGTAAATGGAGAATGAGTTTGAGGGATATACCAACAACTCGAGTAAGGTAAATTCATAGCATATACGACCGCGTTTTAAAAGATGAATATATGATTGAGAGTATATACTTTATCAATGGAAATTTAAATTCTCTCTTTTATAATGTATATAACAAAATGATATCATCGAATTCTAAAAGAAAAATTAAATTTCTAGGCAACGGAAAACTAGCATCTCCATCAACATACACCGTATTCAAAGATCTACAACGTTCCATTACACTTAACTTTGACGTTATTTCTTTAAAACCGTTTTTTCTTTTTATTCTGTGTTCTCTGCCAACCGTTTTAAACCGAAGCATTGGTAACTCCGAAAAATGTGAAATTCAAACTCTTACACAAACAATATATTATTAAAATTTTCAATTGTAATACAATGTTTTTTTCCTTAAATTCCATCTTAACTTATTCATAAGTATAGCATTTTCCATCATTTGATAGAATCGAAGTTACACAAATGCTTCCATTCAAGAAAGCCCTATTTCCCCACAAGCTAAATGAATGTTTCCTTTGTCACGCCGTGAAAATTAGTATTGGGCCTAAATGGGCCATTTAAGTGAGAAACAAAATATGCACACTATGAGTGATTAATAATGTTAACTAGAGCCCAGTGCAAAAGCGTGGTCAAGCCCATTACGTGCGAGTCTGACCTACCCACCGTCCATTTACATTTTTTCACACCTTGATCACGGTATCTAATCTTCTCCCCATTTAAGTCTACCTTCTCGTGGTACTGGTGGTCCTAACTCTCTTAATGGAAAGCATCAACCCATGATCTCTTCCCAGTTATTCAACTTTTCTTCTAATCTTTTGCAACAAAAAAAAGAAGAAAACGAACATTTCTCTTGTAATGAAACTTTTCTCAAAAACCCTTGGACAAATTTGCTACGCATTATTTGGTGAAAATAAACACCTGTTGCCAAATGTCAATAGTCACAAGAATCATGAATACAACTATACAATACAGAGAGTACAAAGCATTATTACACAACACAAAAAGACAAAACACTAAGTAAAAAAAATAATGTTGGGTTGTTTGGCTAAGATTTAACCACGTGTCGAATTCTAATTCGTTCTACATGGATACTCATAGGTCCCACATGGATAGACTCAAGGACACGCTCATGTNACACAAAAAGTAAAAAAAATAATGTTGGGTTGTTTGGCTAAGATTTAACCACGTGTCAAATTCTAATTCGTTGTACATGGATACTCATAGGTCCCACATGGATAGACTCAAGGACACGCTCATGTGAAGCCATAACATCACCAACCACAGAAGAAAGAGAAGTGAAAGAGAAACAAAAGACAGAGAAGAGAGAAGAGATGGCGTCAAAACTATGCGACTCGTGCAAATCGGCGACGGCGGCTTTATACTGCCGACCAGACGCAGCTTTCTTGTGTCTAAGCTGTGACTCAAAGATCCACGCGGCGAATAAGCTTGCGTCAAGACACGCACGTGTGTGGATGTGTGAGGTTTGTGAGCAAGCACCAGCTCACGTCACTTGCAAAGCAGACGCAGCTGCTCTATGCGTCACTTGTGACCGTGACATCCACTCAGCTAACCCTCTAGCTCGCCGTCACGAGCGTGTACCCGTCACGCCTTTCTATGACTCCGTCTCCGGTGGTGGTGATGGAGGAAGTGACGGCGGTGGTGGTGGTGTTAATAAACACACCGCCGTTAACTTCCTTGATGACTGTTACTTCTCCGATCTCGGGGGTGGTAACGGTGGTGGTAGTCGTGAGGAAGAGGAGGAGGAAGCAGCCTCGTGGCTACTTCCTAATCCTAAAACCACCGTGATGGCTCCGACGGCTGCTGAGGCCGTGCCGGGAGATAGCCCGGAGATGAACACGGGTCAACAGTTCTTGTTCTCGGATCCAGATCCGTATCTGGATCTTGATTACGGAACTGTTGATCCCAAACTTGAGTCGCCGGAGCAGAATAGCTCCGGCACCGACGGGGTTGTTCCGGTGGAGAATCGGACGGTTAGGGTTCCGACGGTGAATGAGAACTGCTTTGAGCTTGATTTTACCGGTGGATCTAAAGGCTTTACTTACGGTTACAACTGTATCAGTCATAGCGTAAGCTTCTCTTAATCTCTCTAAACCAAAGTGATTAGCTTCTGTTAATTCTGTTGATAGTGGAACTAAAAAAGAACCAATTGTTTATTCATCTGAGATCTTAATTAGTATTTTAATCAAAGAAAAAATATTAATTTAATCAGACCTGATGATTGGGTGATTTTATATTAGTGTTAGGCAAGTAACATGTGCCACTTTGTGTTTTTGATCCAAGGCTTGTATACTGCAGGTATCATCATCATCTTTGGAAGTGGGAGTGGTGCCAGATGGAGGCTCTGTGGCCGATGTTTCGTACTCTTATGCTGGACCTGCAACCAGTGGAACTGATCCGGGGACTCAGCGTGCTGTTCCATTGACCTCAGCTGAGAGAGAGGCGAGGGTAATGAGGTACAGAGAGAAGAGGAAGAACAGGAAGTTTGAGAAGACGATAAGGTATGCTTCGAGGAAAGCGTATGCGGAAATGAGACCTAGAATCAAGGGAAGATTTGCGAAACGGACAGATACCAGTGAGAGCAACAATGTGGTGGATCGTAGCGGGATCTTTGGCGGGTTTGGTCTTGTACCGACGTTTTAGAGAAGGGATAGACTCTAAATGGGGGTGGGGGAGGTTGTTTGGTGTTGTTCTAGTAATAATGTTTTTAACGAACGTTTTTCTTAAGAGTTTGTTTGTTTTTAATTATTGATGAGTTTTAGTTGTTATGGGGAGAGAGCAAGAGAGGAGGAGAAGTGAGTTAGGTGGTGTTTATATGTGTAACTTGTCTGTATATATCATGTGATTTTGGAACCTGTTTTGTCTATGCAATGTTTTGTGTTTTCCATTTGATTCGATTCCTGAAGATGTTTGGAAGAACAAATCTATTGTATAGAGACTTCATTATCGAGATATGAAACACCAAATTCAACATGTAACCATATCTTATTAAGGTGTAGTGTAACATCAATGCTAAAATAAATGTGACTATTTCAATAAATTTACAAGTTTAGTTAGTTACACAGCAAAATACACATTATTGGAGTTGAGACTTCAAAAAGAGAGCAAAGAAAAGAAACTTACAATGAACGACACACATTAGTCGAGGCAAAATCTGGTAACACTAATAGTTCAAAGTAAAATGAAGACGAGTACATTCATTTATCAAAACATCATATTCTGATTCTGAAGTCAATGAGCCTTATAGTTAGAGATAGAGGGAACGGTACTTGCCTTGCTAGTGGCGGGCGGATTCGCCATGAACTGCGGATCCACTATGTTCCGAGGAAGCGGCGAGTGTGGCTGCAAGCATTTGTTTCTGATTCACAATGGTACAGTCCAAGTCGTTTTCTACTGTGATCTGCCTTTCAGCAGGTACCTTGGCTGAGCTCTTGTGCTCTGAGCCGCTGTGGATGGCCATTGGCGTTTGATTCTTTTCACCGGCTGGACGCTTCTTTTCTGAGGAAAGGCTGGGTGTTGCTGCAATCTTTTGCCTGTGTTCCGCAATGCTACGGTCCAAGTCGTCGTCTACTGTGATCTGCCCATGATCAGGTGCTTTGGCTGAGCTTTTCGGCTCTGAGATACTGCGAACTGAGACTGGCATTTGATTCTTTTCGCCAGGTGAGCACCTCTGTTCCGAGGAAACGCTGCGTTCTGATGCTGTAATCGCAATTGGCTTCTGTGTTGAGCTGATGTGGCTTGAGTTAATACCTCTAGCTGCGAGCGGCTTCTGGTTAAGGTTTTCATTCTCAGCATTGCGGTCCACTCCACTGTGAACGGCGGTATGGTCTTGTTTGGTTTTTTTGGCTGAGGTCTTGTGGTTCAAATCCTTGTTTACTGTGTCAGGTACCTTGCCTGAGCTCTTGGGCTCTGAGACGCTGCGAGTTGCGATTGGCATTTGCTTCTTTCCAGCTGCTGAACCGCTCTGTTCCGAAGAAACATTACGTTCTTCTGCTGCAGTATTTGCAATTGGCTTTTGGGACGAGCTGAGGTAGCCTGAGTTGTTGCTTTTAGCTGCAATCGGCTTTTGGTTCAGGTTCTCATTCTCATGAACTGCGGTATGGTCTTGCTTGGTTTCTTTGGCTGAGATCTTGTTGTCTAAATTTTTTTGCATTGTGGTCTGCCCTTGACCAGGTTGCTTGGCTGAGCCGGCTAAACCACTGTGTTCTGAAGAAACACTACGTTCTGCTGCTGTAATCGCAGTTGGCTTTTGGGTCGAGATGCTGTGGCCTGAGTTGTCGCTTGTAGCTGCCATGGGCTTTTGGTTCAGATTTTCATTCTTGGTGTTGCGGTCCACGTTGCTGTGTACCGCGTTATGGTCTTGATTGGTTTCTTTGTCTGAGATCTTGTGGTCTGCCTCATTTCTAACCGCGATTGCCCCTTGATTCGGTTCCTTAGATGAGCTCGCATGGTCTGAGGATACGTTGTTAGCAGTCTTGCTCTCCAGAAAACGTACAACCACACATGTAATGTTGTCAGCACTTCCTCTTCGTATTGCCTCTCCAACAAGTTTCTTGGCGGATTCCTCTGGATCTTCGACTTCTTTCACCACTGCAACCGCTTCCTGAAACACCATAGAAACCTCAATCATTGAGAATGGAATAAACATTTCTATTATCATCATATAAGAGGAAGAGCTTAAATCACAAACCTCATTGGAGAATACATCCCATAGTCCATCGCTGGCAAGGATAAGAAACTCAAGAGAATCATCAATCTTCTCTTCCTGAATTTAAAGAAAAGACAAGTAAACACAAACAGATGTATGAAAGTAGATAAAGTTCTTCATATGCAAGTGAAGATAATATATATACCTGAATTTCTGGATCAGCAACAACATATTGTTTCAGTAGTCGATCACCAAATGCGCGAGAAACTGCAAGAACTCCTCCAACTCTCCAAGTCCCTATCCAATCCAGTAATTAGTCCTGTGCACAAACCAAAAGAAGAAGCAAAACACAAGAAACAAATCTACAGTTTCTTGTTACCTGCCCACATCACAAAACCACCAGCATTCTCAATCCGTTCACGCTCATCGCTTTGATCAGGTTTATGATCTCTTGACACAGCAAAGGCTGCAGAGCAGGGGATCATTTTCAATAAAAAATATTCAACATAACAACAATAACTATTGGACTAGCTTCAGAAGACAAAAGATATGAGTCATCACAAATTTCGAATAAAGTTACCATTTCCACCTCTACATATAACCGCTCTGGAATCTCCAACATTTGCAACAAGTAAACGATCACCAACAAGAATAGCTGTAGACGCAGTTGAACCAGCATCTTTAGTGTCTGACTTGAGAAGTTCGGAGTCTGTATGATTATATGCATCAGCTGGAAAATTAAAAAACACAAAAACAATGCAGATATTAGAGCAGATATATCAACAAAGTCGTCACCAAAAGAACTTGTACACAGGGTTCTCGGAATTAACTGATTGCAGATTTGGTGTCAGATATGAATTTAGGATGAGTAATTAGATTGCTGAAAAGATGACGCTTCACATACTCAGCTGCTTTGGCTCCACCATGACCTGCACCAACACAGTAACAAAAATGATCAGATTTCTCTTTCCTAGAGGCAAACTTAAAGGAAGTTGACGCTAAGACTAAGAATACCATCAAAGACTCCAAAAAGACCAACAATTTCTCCATCGAATCCATCGACAGTATCGATTCTCGTCTCAAAGAAGTCTTCCATAGATGACCTCTTCCCAGCTGAGCTTGCATATCCATAGCTGAATTTACCATTCTGACTGCATTTTTATGTAACAAAGATCTCTGAACATCATTGCCAGAAGACAAAATACAAGAGATGTAGCTAAGAATACAAGAGATGTAGCTAAGAACCACAAACAATCATGGAGAGTTCTAAATGATTTTCAGAATCCAATGCAGATTAAGTAAACAAATCGATGAATCATGTAATTGACCTGAGACCTCCTCCGCTTGCTGGGGCTTCCACAACACGCATCTGATTCGAATACGATTTCACCAATTCCATATATCCCATTTTTGCAGAAATCTCAAACACTAGTCTTCAACAAAAGTAGAAAATCGGTCCAGAGGTAGTCTCTGAAATGGAACAACATACATTGAATTCAGAAACATACAGAGACTTGGAATACTATAAAATTAGGAAAGCAAAGAAAAGAAAACCTGGGAATAGAATTGACGATGGTTGGAGAGAAGAGAAGAAGGCGGGAGATTTCATGGTCAATGGAAATAATAGCCTGTGACACCAAAAAAGGAAACAAAGAAAAGCAGCGGTTCTACGTTTTTTGAAAGCAGTGGTATTCAGCGTTTCCCGGCGAGAGCTCCCAGATCAATGGTGTTAAATGCTCTTGCTAATAATAGAAAGTTTTAAGGACTTGTAAAGTCAAAAGTCCAGACCAATGACATATCCCAAAATGACACGTGGTTTGAGAAAATTTTCATATAAAATTTTGCCCATCTAGTAGACTAGTAGGTACATGTTCTCTAGAAGAATGTAATATCTAAGAACGTAATAGCTAGTATATATCATTGGCTGTCCTTGTAATGGAGCAACTTGGAGAAAAGGATCCAACAAGAGGGATGCAGTTTATGGCCAAAATGTGTAGATAATGCAGAAACAATATCTAAAGCATAACTATGAACCTCAGGCTTCCTTAACATCCGAATAAGCATTGCTGTCCACATTCCAGGTGCAAGCTTCACTGCCTCACTCAAATACTTGAATCCATTGCTCACTCTTTCCGTCGTCCCTTCTTCCTGCAAAAACAATATATGACACACTTGAATAGACAGGCTTTTATCAGAGAAAAAATGAAAAGGGAAAGGTTTTTTTTAATGATTACTGACCCTGAGATTAATGGTCTGCGTCTTCATCTTGTGATCTAGAAGTTGTTCTTCAAGGAAAATATCAACCACTCTAATTATGTCCTGAAGTAGGAACACTCGAACTCTCTGCCCTTTCTCTGATATTACAAACAACAGCAGATCTTCTGTGGCAGAAACCACTGAATGCATGTCGAAAGATTTCAGTTCCGACGATTTCTTCAATGTTTTATCTTCTGGAGAATCTCCAGAAGTCACAGAAGCTTGTTCGGATATAGCTGCTACCTGAAAGAGAGTTGGCTCATTCTTCAGATTACTCAATTTTCCAAAAAGAACAAATAAAATTCTAAAGAGAAGAGTTATATGATTGTACCAGGCGTTCAAGCCGATTCCACCTTATTGATCCATCATTACGGATGACAAGCTCCCTCAGTATTTTTCTCATATCTGGACTTGGATCTGCTAAGAGCCTCCCAATAACAAATGGGTATGCGCTCTCAATCACTTTAAACTCTGGATCAAGAATCTTAGCCGTGCCTTCTAGTGAACCAAGGGATCTTATGACAAGAGCATAATCTGGAGGCAACGAAAAGTTGAACTCGTACATAACATCATACAGTTGTTCCATCACTCCCTGTACAGAAAAAAAGTAAGGATTATGGTAGATGTCACCAAGATGAGTTTGGGTAAACTAACAAGACATGACCAAACAAGAAATTTACTCAACTACGACAAAGTCAGTGACTCAATGGGTGTATGGCAGTTGGAAATGATCAATACAGATCCATGTTACTACTGTTACTCTTATTAAGTTTCCACTACCTTTCTGGCTTTACAATGGAACAAGGTTGTAAGAAATCACTTCAAAATGTGCTTTTGTAGAATTGCAAGTTTAGTTAACAGCAGTTCAGCTTATAAGCAATAACACTAAAAATGTTACTAAAGGATTTGCCACAATTGTATCTTTATCTTTCAACGAATGTATCTGTAGGGTGGCGCGTAATTTTCATTACATGATGAAGAAAGAGCATACCTGGAAATCTTGTGAAATTCTGGTACTAGAACCAAACGAAGAACGCAAGGCATTTGAAACTGCTTGTGTATCGATCCCTTCAGGCAAAAATCCCAAAGAAAGGAAATCATTTGCCAAACTTAGAGAGTCACGGTTGACAAAATGCACCAGCTGTAATCGCAAGAGAACTAATCAAAATTGACGAAGTAACCAAAACACAATTTCAGATAGAAGAATTATTATTTCGTCATGTGCAGCAGAATGACGTTCATACAGTTTACTTTGTATGAAAAATCCATAAGAGAAGCTAAAAAGATAAACAGAGGAAGGCAAAGATATACTGAAGTAGAGCTTACAATTTGAATAAGTCCTATGCGATAGTGGCGTGGGATATTCCCCATCATTCCAAAGTCGAAATATACAAGACACCCTTCTTTAGTAGCCACAAGATTTCCTGGGTGCGGATCAGCGTGAAAGAATCCAACCTCAAGCAGCTGCTTTAACGAACAGGACAATCCCTGTGAACCAAACCAATTCAAGGTTCTCAGTGGAACATGTACAGGAACCTAACCTTGCTATATTCACCCGTATCTCTCAGAATCACAGATTACTTTTTTGTTCAGTGAGGACATTGACCTAGCATTATTAGGTATCGGTTATTTTGTTACCTGATCGATCAAGTCCCTTCTATCAAGAGAAGCGTTTCGCAGCTTAATATCATCTGTTAGTTTTATGCCATCGATCCATTCCATTGTAAGCACCGCCTTGCGTGTAAAATTCCAGTATATTTTAGGGACTTTGATGTTCTCTGCTCTATGATTTTTGGACTTATTTCTAGGTCCAGCGTTATCATTAATCTGATCATTCCCTGTCAATGTTAAAAGATATATTGAATCCCAAAAGGAATGTTTCAGAATATAGTGCACAATCTGAAACAAGAGAACCTACCTGAATCAAAAGAGTATAGAGAAGCAAATCGTTCTGCATTTTTTGCCTCTCGAATGTAATCTATTTCGTCAAACATATGTCTGACCTGTTCAACAAAGAGAGATATAAACATGTCTGGCAGAAAAGTAACTTGGAACGTTTCAGAGAAATGACTCACCATCTCATTCACCGCTACCAAAAGATCCTTACGGGCTTTAGCAAATCGTTTCAGCTGTCCTCCAATCATTTTGAATAAAAGGGCATCACGTTTTAGGGAGTCTAACATTCCAGGTCTCTGAACCTTAACAGCAACAAACTGTCCAGAATGCAGTTGAGCTGCAATACTTGAAGGCAAAAATTGAACATTCAACTACTAGTAACTCTAGACTGAGAGAAGTAACAAGGAGGATAATAGTAGGGAGCAAAAGAATAAAAAAATCTGACCACCGTTTAAAAAGCATCTAACCTTTGTATACCTGCCCCAGAGATGCAGCAGCAACAGGCTTAAGACTAATATCTGCAAAAAGTTCTGACGCTGAAGCCCCCAGTTGATCTTTAATACATCGCATGGCAACAGTTGTCGCAAAAGGAGGGATTTGATCCTATAAAAGATATGTGATTTAATTATTCCGGCACAGCCACATGGATAATTTGAGAGAAGAAAAGATTTTCCACCTGCAATTTTGAAAGCTCCTGACAATAAATAGATGGTAATATGTCTGGTCTTGTGCTCAGCGCCTGTCCGAGCTGCAACTCAAATAATGTATAACTTTGTGAGGATTTAACAGAGGAGGAGACTAAAATTAGTATAACTAGACGAGTACTGGAATTAAGGGATAATAACCAACATGCCTTAGTGTAGAAAGGCCCCAAACTGATAAGGGTCTCCCGGAACTGCATACAAAACGTGATAGATGACAATCAAATTCATTACTGGACATATCCAAAGAGTACTCTTCATTTTTATCAAATTAAAAAGTATCGGCAACAATAGGTCATCAAAGGCGTGAGTGTCCAGACCTTGACAGCCCGTTTCCTCATATCCTGAACAAACAGCTGCCAAAAGGCAAGCTTTACCACATGGAACGAAATTATTGCAGCTCTATAAAATGCCGAAAAAGGGCCAAAAAGGTACACTGCAGAAAAACTTGTCGAGCTATTTGCTCCAAGAGCCTGTCCAAATTCAGTTTCAAGGGATTCTCTCCGCAACTTTGCATACTCTCCCGTAGGTCTTCCACCATGAACACTGGTGATTTCCGTCGAATACCTACAAACCCATTCCACAAAACCGATAATTCTAGTAAAAACATCCCCAAATCCTCTCAACTGGCTGTGTATTCATATCCACAAATTAGTCATCATGATCAAGAACTCACATTCTGCGTTGCAAGTAAAATGGAGAAATCCATGTATTTCCCTGTCTTGGGAGCTCATTACCCGTTCCTCTCGATACATACTCCCCAAGCTTGCAGTCGACATCACGTAAAGCTACAACTATAACAACAACCTCATCAACAACTCATCTTATTAACCTAATGACACGACTTTATACACACCCCTGAGCTAATTTAGCAAAGATAACAGTGAAAATTACACTGAAGCTGAGCTCAAAATTTACAAAGCAGAGAGTAACCAGCATTACAAACCTAATTTAGGGTTTACAATTTCGTTATAATCACAAAACATTGTTTCTAGCTATGCCTAGAGGATTCAAAAATCGTGATTATGGAGTCAGAACTCCAGAATTTCAACACGAAAATCACCAATTCCCACAAGCTTTTAAAAATCCATAGAAAATGTAAACAAAACATCGAAATTTCCAGAAATGCAAGACCGAAAAGGGAACAAAAATTGCGTACTTCTATTGAGAAGCGAGACACGACGGTGATAACGGAGAGCAAAAACGGCATTCCTCATCGGCTAAACGCAAAAACAAGACGGAGATCTATTCCACTATGCGACAATCCCATAGTCTGATCACACACCACTCGAAAGCTTTTGCGCACACAAACTGTTCGATAAAATTCGTAAACGAGATCGTCCTTGAACAAGAGTATCTCTCTCTCTCTCTCTCCACGTAAGAGCCGATTCTTCGCCACGTCCCTGACACGTGGCAAAATCTCACGCAGTCGGTGTTACTTGTTTACGGGCCGTATTAAGCCCATTAGTATAGGCCCATTAAGAATGAGAAATTTCAAATCGGAGAAGGATATAATCGACGACTCTTTACTTGTGTAGTCGTCGTCGTCTCCGATAGAGTCAGATCGAGAGTTTTTGCATCGTTTGTAATGGAGAAAGCTTTGGATCTCGTACCGTCTTTCGTTGTTTATCTCGCTGCTGCTCATGTCATCGCCTTGGTAACTTCACTTTTTTTTTCCTTAGTATATTCTCTGTTTCGTTGATTGATCAGTTTCGGATTGTTGTGATTTGTAGGTTTACTGGATTTACAGATTGGCGTCTGATCGTCAGCCTCAGAGACAAAAAACTCACTGAGACATTTGATTTGGATTGCGATTCGTGTGCGTTTTGTTTTCCGATCTGAAATTGCGTTTGGCGTTATGTAATTGTTAGTTGTTTTTTTATGACTTGGTTCACTTGAGTATTTGGAATTGAATTTTTAGTTCCTTTACAGAGATGTTGAAGTTGGTATTAGGTTAGATCATATATGTTTATCAGTTTCCTTTGATTCTACATTTTTTGTTTCTTTTATACATTTATATACTCATTGTTTCATTAGTATCATGATTTGCGTTGAGTAGAGCTATAGCAAAAGTTACAAAATCCTATGCTCAAATTCTTGTTACTTGACCCCTTCCACAACTTTCTCAGTTGCCATATTTCTGGGGTGTGTGATGTTAGAGTACTGCGATGGATGCATTATTGATAGATTGGTTATCAGTTGGTTTCGAAGAAGGAATCGTTTTGGTTTCAATGTGAAACTCTTTTCTTGTCTTGTCTGTGATCACAAACATGTCATCTCATTAGGTAGGGAGTGTTATTTTTCATATATCCGTCTGTCTAATAATCTTGTCACATCTCCTTAGAGCAAGTCCAAACTTATGGACCTCAAAGTCTTTGATGGTGAGTGACCAAATTGAGGAGAAGTTGTGTATCTTAGCTATAGTTGATGTTGAGTAGTCGACCTTAAAGAGTCAGAATTTTAGAGTTAAAGATTCATAGTCAATTCTTAATTACACTTAACACTCTAGAGATGAATCTGCCTAATTGATGAATCTATCATACAAATCAAAACCCAAAAAGGTATGTCATTTGCATGTATTTGTGAACAAATTAAATATATCAGTGGAATATCAGTTTTCTCAAAGGTGTTGTCATTTAATTTGGTGAATTGTACTGGAACCTTCACTCTAAAAGCTAATATAAGTAATTAAGTGTAATTCCGTTTAATAATTCTAAAAGCTATTATAAGGTTTAATCAAGTAAACAGTTTCAAGACTCACTAGCTATTTCCATTGTACTTTACAGTTTGTTGTATTGTTTGTGGCTGTGTGCGTGTTCACCAAAAAAAAAAAAAAAAAAGGTTGTTCATAGACACCCTTAACCTGTTTACCGTTCGTCTCTGGTTTGTAAATTTGGTTTGATATCTCTCTCTCAATCGGAGCTGAAATGTAGTACACCTCTTATAAGACACTATATAAACAAGTCAAGACATCAACAACAAAATTTATTAATTTATATAGATATTAATTTATTAATAAATTAATAAATATTAATTTATAGAGTGAATTTGTTTTAAGACTATATTTTTTTGAAAAACAATATTCAAAAGATGTTATACATTAAGGAATTAAAATGAATTGACTCATGCAATTCACATGAATGAACTTGAAGCTATGGTGACATACTTCACCATCATAGCTTCACCATCAAGATAAAAATGAAACATGATTTACAAGACCAAATTTGTAAACAAAATGTGATTATTACTAATATTGATGATATATCTGAAGATTACATATACCACATACATTTGAAAGTGATTATGTCAAAAAAATCAATTATCATGTGTATAATTTTTTAACCAAAATTATGCCGATTAAGAAGACAACAATAGAATTTTTTTGAGTTAATAAGTATATTAGAGATGAGCTTCATATATATTAATCTAAAAAAGACAAACAACACAAATATTTTTATATATCTTCTTATATATATATATATATATATCATTATTAATTTATGTTGTTATTAGGACCATAATTTACATAGGAGTTTCAAAAAAATTATTATCTTATCGAATTTGATCAATTTTTACATTGGCCCAACTCGAGACCGGATAAATTTATTAATTTATAGTGATTATTAATTTATCGAGTACTAATTTATAGATATTCTACTGTATCACAATAATAACGAGAATTCAATTTATTACATATTATAACACTTCCAATTAAAATATATATACTTATCAGCCTCTTGGTAGCTCATGTCATCTCAAGTCTTTTAGGTGGTACTGGAGTAACCTGTCCAGAATGCTCTCTAGTCCGCAGCAGTAAACAATAATGACTATCAGAACACTCATAATCAGAGCAGATTGGTCGAGGAAAACAATTCGCCGGTCGTCAGAAGGCTCTACATACACGTCGTGATATTACTGATCCCATCTGCAAGAAAATAAGAAATAAAATTTTATAAGACATTATATATATATTAACGAGTCTAACTTCTTAAAAATAAAATTAATGCTACATTTTTAATTAATTACTTATGAGAAACATTAGTTAGAAAAGATGGATTTGTATGAGAAAACATTAATTTTGGACTACTAAAATAATTATTAAAATCTATTTATTCTATTTTTAATACTTTTTCCTTATTTTTGCTTATGTTTTACCCGTATAAGGATTAATTTCAACTTAATATTGTCAACTTTTTTCTTTTTGTTTTTCTTGAAAAAGTAATGCAATAGATAATATATGATTACCGGTTGTGTTCGATGAGAAAATGGCTAACTTAACCACTGTGTTGTGCTGAATGTATTTTGCAAGTGAAGAAAAATGGTTGAGTCACGATTCAAACTTTTTGAATTTTTTTTACAAACGTGTCTGGGAGAGAAAAGTTATACCGATGTGTTATTGAATTAAAAGTGGGTAAATGGATGAGAATTGTAAAGTGAAACTTTTAGGGTTTGAACAAAAAAATAAAATAATTAGGGTTTCTGGCTTACATAGTCATATACATGAATGTGCAATCTGAGCAACTGATCATTCAAGTCAAATACAATAACACTCCATTTCACACGTTTGTCTCATACAAATCTCTCACACATTAGTAAAAAAAGAAAAGATAGAATTTGTACCTGATTGTGAAAGGAGTTACAAAATAACAAATTCAAGCTTCGTCAATGAAAGAAATGATTAGGCGTCTAATAACTTAGTGCACTGATTAGCAAGTACCAATTGGTCATAACTGAGACTGAGAGGTTTCATTGACTGATTGTTGTTGTGGTAATATGATTACTTTTAGAACTTAATTAGATGTTTCTTATGTAGTTATTGTAATTTTCATTATCATTTTAAGTGATGTCTAAGATATTTTGGTACATAAATCTACATGAATAATGTAACACGAATAAAAGAAGTCTTCTAACATGAGCTAAATAAATTTTCCAACCACCAGAGGGACCACCATGAATATGTTACTCAATGTTGTTTGTATTTGTCTAAATAACACAACATATTTTACCTTTGTCTACTACTTACACATTAACTCCGACTTAATTACTCCATGCCAACGGTATACTATAGGAGTTACGAACTAACGACCATCGTTTCTGTACATTATAAATGACAAAACTCAATGAGTTTTGACCTTTTTCATGACTAAAACGGTGCAAGTAGTTGTACTTCATTAAGAGGAATAAAAAACTGGTGGACTGCACGTAGGCTAGGTGTACATTAAAGGTATAAGAACTGGTGTAACTAAACTAAGATCCAAAACTGTGAAAAAATCAATTCAACTTATTCCATCACTCGTTACCTAAAAGCTACAATTCAACCTATGAATTCTGATTTTATATGTGGCTAATATCATTTGAACCATCAATGTATTTCGTTACTGATCAGTGGACACAAATGCAGATCAAGCGGTAGAGGAGACTACACATGACTTGGAATTAAATAAAGGGTGCTTCTCCTAACTGTTATTGATCCAACTAATAGGCCACGTTAATGCTTTCCTTATCAAAACCCCATCACACGACCGAACAGAACAAACATATCACACAACCATGAACCAAACCAAAACCTTAAACAATAACTCCAAACCAAGTTCCTCGGTACCAGAATGGATAACTGAAACAATCAACGGTGGATCATCCCCGGTGGTTGATCTCGAAACCGGAACCAACGGCTGGGCTACACCTCCAGGAGACGTCTTCTCCATCCGTTCCACAAACTACTTCACCAAAAAACAGAAATCTCCGGGAGGAGACTACCTCCTCTCACCCGCGGGCTTAGACTGGCTCAAATCCACTACAAAGCTCGACAACATCCTCGCTCGTCCCGACAACCGTGTCTCCCACGCACTTAAAAAAGCTCAGGCTCAAGGCAACTCCTTAAACAGTTTCATCTTCGCAGTGAACTTCCAGATCCCATGGAAAGATCAATACAGTTTAGTATACTACTTTGCAACCGAAGAACCTATCCCTCCCGATTCATTACTCTACAAATTCGTAAACGGAGACGACACGTTTAGAAACGAGAGATTTAAATGCGTGAGTCAAGTCGTGAAAGGTCCATGGGTTGTTAAAGCAGCTGCGGGGAGTTTCGGTGCGTTTGTTATAGGAAGAAGTGTTACGTGTAATTATCATAGAGGGAGTAATTACTTTGAGGTGGACGTTGATTTGAGTAGCTCGAAGATTATGACTGCGTTCTTGAGGCTTACGTTTGGGTACGTTACGAGCTTGGCGGTCGACGTTGGGATCCTTGTGGAGGCACAAGAGGAGTATGAGTTACCGGAGAGGTTGATCGGTGGTGTTAGGATGTGTGCTATGGAGTTGTCTTCAGCGTTTGTGGTGGTCGATGATAAAGAGAAGAAGAAGAGTGATGATGTAGAATGATGGGTTCGGCGAAAGCAGAGGACGACAAGGACGAGGTTTGAGATTGAACATAGGCCAGGTCAACGTTTACCCAACCCTCTCGATCTGAAAGAGTCTAAACAAATTTATTCTTGTGGCCCTGAACTTAAAACTCATAAAGCTGGTTCGTTAGACAACAATGTCATACATTAATATAAGTTGGACGAGATCAATTTTAGAAAAGTGTCGTAGTATAGTTGCTTATTATACCCCAACTATATGGAACAGCAGGGTGCAAATCTTTTTTAAAAAATTTTATAATTGGATGTTCATTGCTAACTTAGTTTCCAGTGGAAATCGAAGTCAGAATTATAAGATTCATATGTATTATCCAAATTAATTTTTACCACTATGCTATCACCTTTTGGTTACAAAGTTGATATTTTATTTACTTGAGTGAATAAGTTTTTTTTTTCTTTTTATTTAGTCGACAAGTTTGATTCCGCTTACGTTGAAAGTTTCGCTAATGGGTATGTGTTTGAAAAACCAATTATTTGTACGCTAAAATTAANACTTTTTTATTTACTTGAGTGAATAAGTTTTTTTTTTCTTTTTATTTAGTCGACAAGTTTGATTCCGCTTACGTTGAAAGTTTCGCTAATGGGTATGTGTTTGAAAAACCAATTATTTGTACGCTAAAATTAATTTATTCCTTTCTTGTTTACGAGGCATTTCTGTTTCGTACAAGTACGCATCTACAGACATACTTGTTATTAAGCGTTCCGATCGCATAAGAAAAATGAGGCGAAAATTGTATATATGTACATATATAATTGTAGAGAACCTATATATAGATTTGAAATGTCACGATGACAACACTAGCCCATAGGCTACAAATTCTGGTCTTTATTATAGAGATTATGTATTTAATAATATACGAACAAAATTAACTCAGCCTTTTCATAATCTTTCAATGAATCAGTTACTTATTTTTCTTTTTTCTCAAACAGAAGTCTCATAAATAACATTATATTTGTTTCTAATTCATAAATATTTGTAGGCACTACAAGAAAACAAAGCAAATCTGACGGAAGTATCCGTCGGAACCCCGTCAGAAATCACAAAAACTGACGGGGATCCGACGGAACATTGCCGTCAAATCCACGTCGTCGGAAATGGTTTCCCGTCGGAAATCTGTCGGCCGTGACCGACAGATTTCCGANTTGTCGGCCGTGACCGACAGATTTCCGACGGACATGTGACGGACGTATTTCTGACGGGCATGTGACGGGTATGTGACGGACGTATTTCCGACGGATTTGTGACGGAAAACTGATGGAACGCGTACCGACGGTTTTTCAACGGCTTGCACTGACAGTTTTCCGATGGCCTGCACTGACAGATTTCCGACGGCTAGAACTGACGGTTTTCCGACGGC